>SCLG01000062.1:0-13741 GCA_004367875.1 Oikopleura albicans
TAACTTACGCAGTGAGCCGATTGAAAACGGGAATCTTCAATCTGGAAACGGCCGAAACGACTGAAGCATCAATTCTGGAGCGCTTTGTGACGTTTGTCAGATTTTGGCTACTCCCGAACCCAGCATTGCGCTTTGTCGGCGTTATCGTACCAAAAACCTAAATTATAAAAAAATAAGAAAAGCTGCTAATAAAAATCCAATTGCCACGTTTTTCGTATTTCTCCATTATTATGTCATACAGGGGGAGCGCCAAGTAAGGGTAGGTTTCGTGTTTTTCGAAATCTACCCGTACTTGACGCCCCTACCCTTACTTGGCGTTGTCACTTTTACCAATTTTGTGTTATTTTGGTATAAGGCTGACACGTTAATTCTATAATTTTAGTAAAAATATATTTAAAGTACACAAATAATAATATAGAACAAAAACGGTTTGAATTGGATACCCTTATATGCCTTTAATTGGCGTACCCTTATTTAGCAGCGAAATTTTTTCGTGAAATGAAACCTACCCTTACTTGGCGCTCCCCGTGTAGATATATAAAAATTTCGAAAACTGTAAAATGTAAGAAAAATGGAGTTAAAATTTTGAAGAATGCAGTAAAAAGTAAAAAAAAAAACGTACCATGTCAACGGCAAGCTGTTGTTTTCTTTTATGAGTTATCTTTTATTTATGTTAAAATTTCAAAAAATGGGTAAAATTTCGAAAAATAGATTTTAAACTTTCGAAAAATGCAAGAAAATGGGTTTGAATTCGTATTTTGAGGAAAGTCGGCCCATTTCCCAATTTTACTAACAAAGAATGGGCTCATAAAACAAAGTTCGCAATATATTGCATCATTGATGTGTTGTTGTGCTGTAAAAAATAGACACGTGAATGTCTTGTTTTGCGTTTTTTTCTCTTGTCGTGGTCGTCGGGGGGTCGTCAACACATAGATGAGCGCAATACTCTTATATTTTTTTTTGTTTAACGTTTATCTTACAATTTTATTATTTTTGATAAACGTTGTAGTGAATATACTAATTTGGTTATGTAATTGAAAAATATCATAGTATTGTAACATCACGCATATTATTTTTAAAACTAAAAAAAATAATTTACGTTTTTATTTGCGAGAAAAAAATATTATTTTTGGAGAAAAAAGATTTTGGAGAATCCTATAATCAAGATAAATATTGTTTATCTTAACTCCCAGGCGTCCCGGCTAGATTGCAACCCCTAGGCGTCCATTCGTTAAAATTTTAACGAAACGCCTTTGCGGCAATTTTAGACAACATATTTGTCGGGAAACGGTTGTTTTTACATCAGTTTTATAAAATTTTAGACGGAGATTCTGATAAGCATAATAAAGAATTAAAATTATATTACTCTTCAGAAGTCTTCCCGGGAAGTGACGTTTGTAAACAGCCCGTCCTTAACACGAATAATTTTTAACACAGGAATGTTTCCTGAGAAAACGTCTTAGGTAGTTTTTTTTAGGTTGCACAAAAAAACGCTATGGACTTTTCGGGGGTTAAAATTATCGGAATCAAAAAATGCAAAAAGCAAAAAATATCTTCATTTTATTTTACGCCTGGTGGAGCCCGATTTTTTAATTTTAACCCTTAACCCCTGAAATTAATCTTTTAAACGTAAAAGTTTTAAGTTAAAATGGTCAGCTTTTTGATACAGCTTTAATAACAAAATTGTTATTTTGAGACGTTAAATATAACGCAAAATTNAATTTTGCGTTATATTTAACGTCTCAAAATAACAATTTTGTTATTAAAGCTGCATCAAAAAGCCGACCATTTTAACTTAAAATGTTTAACTTAAAATGTTTAACTTTAAAATGTTTACGTTTAAAAGATTAATTTCAGGGGGTTAAGGGTTAAAAATGAAAAATCGGGCTGCACCAGGCGACGCGACGTAAAATGAAATGAAGATATTTTTTTGTTTTTTGAATTTTTTTATTCCGATAATTTTAACCCCCGAAAAGTCTATTGCGTTTTTTGTGCAACCTAAAAAAAATAACTTAGGTAATTATTTTTTTACACGGAAAACGTCTTAGGTGATTATTTTTTTAACACGAAATTATTTTTACGTGATTTATTTTTTAACATAAAACTATTTAGATGATTTATTTTTTAATGCCCATATTTAACATGCGCATATTGCGCTATACACTTTTGTCCCCTGAAAAAGAGGCCCTTGTTATGGGGTGGCCCTTATTATGAGAAATGGTGGCCCTTATTATGAGAAATTGGATTTTTTTTCGGATACAGTCTGGTTAGTAATTCACTCAATTTTTTATGCACTTTGTTTACTTTTTATATTTTTGTATTCCCATGTGGAAGCTAGTAAAGTGTATTTAGTATACACCAGTTGTACAGTTATCTTTCGCAAACCATCGCGAAAATGACGTAAGATAACTGGAAATAGGCTGAAAATGAGAGATAAGTGTACATTATGTACGCGTATGGTTGAAATTGCGTAGGTGATGAAAGATAACTGCAAATAGGAATTACGTAAAAGCGCATATTGCGCAATACGTGTTTTTTTGTATTAAATGAAAGATAACTGAAAACAGGCATTACGTAACTCGAAAGTATTGCCAAATAAGTGTTTTTTTCTACGAAATGAAAGATAACTGAAAATAGGCGTTACGTAATTATTGGGGTCTAACGCCATTGTAACGAAGCAAACAAATTTTTAAGCCCTTTTAATAGCCCTATAATGAGTTTTAGCTCTATAACAGGTTAGGCCTACGCAAAAGCGTGGGTTAAAGCTGGAAAAACTGATTTTCAGAGTAGCCCTATAACGAGTTTTATGTATTCCGTAATGTATTCACTAGCCCTATAAGTTATTAGGCTATAACGAGTTTTTGGAATTGCAAAATTCACAAAATAGCCCTATAACGGGAAAGAAGCATCTTTACACGTTAAAAATCTTGGGAATTTTCCCAAAAAAAGAAAAACATGAAAACATGATCTAGAATAAGTTCTAATTTAATTACATTTTGCAAAAGAGATCTTCACCGAAAAATGATCAAATTATTATTAAAAGTTGCTTATATATTTTTAAACTCGCAAATTCCGACATTATGTGCCTGAAAGATAACGGCACAGACTGTATTGGTATCATGTGGATAAAGGCAAAAGGTGATAAAGGATAATCCGTCGAGAATTTTAAACAAAAATCATATACACTAGGTGCGCCGTTATGTTACAATTTTATCCGTTCGTCAAGTTATCTCACAGTTTACCAAAAAATTAATTCAGTCCTTATCCATTTATCGGACGCTTACTCATTTATCGGACGCTTTTTTGGCCAAAATGTGGTCATTCTAATAAAAAAATGACCTCTTTTGTGACGATAAATGGTTAAGGACTGTAGCCCCTTTTGTCTAAGAGAGAAAAAAATAAGCGGTGGTGGCCTCAAAAACTGGAAAAAACTGTTTTGGCCATTCTACTCAGAAGCAAAAAGTAGATTATAAGGACCGAGGTCATTTTTGCGCCAAGTTCAACAGATCACGTGATAAATTAGTCACAAGGCCTGTAAAAAGCCCATATTTTGAAGCCAATTTTGAGTGCCTTAACCAATTTTTTTTGGTTTTATTTTTTGCTTATATGAAAGTTCGTAGAATTCCCCAGGACTATCTTTCTTCGGATTTTTGATCCACGGTTCAGAACGGCTATGACAGGATCATATGGAATTCTCCTGACATTAATTTTAAACGCCAAGAAGCTCAAAAAGTTCAGAAAGTTTAATATAATATCAGTAAATAACCATCTAGGGTATTTTGAAGTGTTACCTCACCATTCAAATTATCAGATACTGACCTTATGACCATATGGAATTCTCCTAACCTTACATTAAAATGACGCTTTTTAACGTTTTTTTACTAAAAATACATTAACATCATTTTACGACCATCTGACAGAAACGTANAAGGCACTTAAAATTGGCTTCAAAATATGGGCCTTTTACAGGCCTTGTGACTAATTTATCACGTGACCTGTTGAACTTGGCGCAAAACTGACCTCGGTCCCTATAATCTACTTTTTGATTCTGAGTAGAATGGCCAAAACAGTTTTTTTTCGAGTTTTTGAGGCCACCGCCGCTTATTTTTTTCTCTCTAACTTGAATTTCACATAATATACCGGTATGGTCCCTGGTATACCGGTAATCGCCCCTGTGATTATTATAATGATAAATTTCCACAAATTGTGATCCCTTAGCCCACCAGCTCGACTTACTACAAGATGAAATTAAAGAATTAAAGCGGGTGATGAAAAAGCGGGAGTCAAAAACAAGAGCCAAAAGTTCACATCGAGTCGACCACAAAGGTCTTTTATTGGTTATTTTAGAACTTTATTTTTACTAAAGTTTTCATAACTGTGGGCACGAGAGTTAACCTTCAAACACATATTGCGGAAGATTGTCCGCATTGACATATAAAACGCGTTTTTTTTTACATTTTATTTTATTAAATGTAACGGCATTGAAAACCAACATAGAATAATCGATTCCAAAGTCGGAGAGCAAATAAAAATAAAAAGTATTTCCGTAATGAATATCAATTAGTCATTCATTGGAGCTAGGAAACCTTTAAAAAGAGGTTATTTGCAATTAGTAGTTATCACGCACATTTTTTTCTCTGTCATATTTTTTAAAAATGTTGAGTAGCCAACGGTCCAATAGCCTGCAAAAAATGAACCCCGTAGGTCATCCGGTTAACCGTTGGTGAATTTGTGGTTTTGTGGTCAAATCGACCAAAAAGTGTCNTTTTTTTTACATTTTATTTTATTAAATGTAACGGCATTGAAAACCAACATAGAATAATCGATTCCAAAGTCGGAGAGCAAATAAAAATAAAAATTTTATTTCCGTAATGAATATTAATTAGTCATTGATTGGAGCTAGGAAACCTTAAAAAAGAGGTTATTTGAAATTAGTAGTTATCACGCACATTTTTTTCTCTGTCATATTTTTTTAAAAATGTTGAGTAGCCAACGGTCCAATAACCTGCAAAAAATGAACCCCGTAGATCATCCGATTAACCGTTGGTGAATTTGTGGTTTTGTGGTCAAATCGGCCAAAAAGTGTCCAAGGATGGTCGGAAAGCTTTCGAGAGTATGCTCATTCGATTCAGGACCATTGATTTGCTTATACTGAGAAATTACGTAGATAATAACACCAACAATGATGATGCGGACAATCTTCCGCATCTGTGTTCACGGGACTTATTAAAATATGTGTTTGAAGGTTAAGTGCAAAAAAACCTGTTTTTGCCGTTTACCAAGTTCAATTAATCATTTATTACTCGTGATTAAAAAAAAATAACATTTATTTTTTTCGCGTTGTACGGATTCACAATCGCTTTTTCTATGTTGAATTTTACTGCCAATACATTTAAGAAAACCGAACAAAAAAAAATATGTCAATTTGATGGAAAAGGACAAACGTCCTTGTTTTTTGGTTGGGGGTTAAAGAATCGCTTTTTAGGTCTTTTGCTCATTCTGGCATAAATACCAACTCACAACAACTTTAAAAATTTTAGAGTATGGCACATAACATTGAAAATCGCCAACCCGCAACAATGGTAAACAAATTGCTACCCTTTCAAAGCATGCTCATTTTCAACGAACAGTTTTTTCTTCAATACATCGCAACAAAAACTGGATACAGAGAGGTTTACGAGTTGATGCCACCCCTTTGTAAAACACAAGTTTCATTTTTGAAAGGATGGGGATCACAGTATACCCGAAAGGTAAATTGTAACTAAATACCAATATAATATTGTCAATATGGCATTTGCATTGCGTAGTTATCCAGCAAAAATCGTCCAATAACTCTTTTGGGTACCGTTTAAATATTTATTATTAAAATATGACTCATAACTTATCATAAGTTATGAGTCATAAGTTATGAGTCATAACTTATCATAAGTTATGAGTCATAAGTTAACAGTTTAACATCATGATCACGGCAATTTTGTAATGTGACACACTGAGAGGGTCATATTTGGTGTTGAAATAATAGACCCTTTCATTAAATAAGACTAAAACACTTTGTGTCTCGCAAAACCGATATTTTTAAAAACATGCGTACTTTTACTAAGATAACATGGACTATGTTAGATAGCCGAATACGTTATATAACCGGTTTTATTGTTTTAATAGCAGCAAATTATTTGGGAAGCATTTTATAAAAATTTGTACTTTTATGAATAATTCGTCTTATTTGGTCTTCAGGTTGTGGCTGAATGTCCTTGCTGGTTAGAAATTCGGTTAAATGATCCGCTCAAGAAAATCAGTGATAAATTGGAACGTCTTCAACCACCGAATAAATGTTCTTCATTTACATAAAATGCTCCAGTACTGAAAATTGCCTTCATTTTGGCTCGCTTATTTGACGCTGATTTTGACGCAGAAATATGATACCATTCCACAGCTAGTTTTCTAAAAGCTGCACGTTGTAAAGCTTAAAAAACGTGCGACAGATATGTCCACTACAAATAATGATGCTAATTTATATTCATTTTTGACGAAGAAAATTGACCGCATGGTCGTGTATGCTGCTTAGTGCTATTTCGACTGTGATTGGATCACAATACTAGCGGGGGGAGTCTCCGGCCAATTAACGAACTTTGCTAGGTGCGCTTCGTTCGACGTCGAATTTTCTTTCGTCAATTTGTAAACTACAAAAAAAATATTACCCAATAGCCTATTTTGGACGGCGAGCGAATCGCACCTCGGAAAGTTCGTTATTTGGTCGGACATTCGCCCCCGCTATTATTGTAGTCTAATCAACACACACAAAATTATATTAGGCACAGACGACCATGCGGACGATATACTTCGTCAAAAGTAAAAATAAATTCGTATCATTAATAATGATTCATTATCTGTCAGTATGCAAAAATTCATTATGTTCGTGTATATTTCTTGTACTGTTATCGATTGACTGATGTGACGGGCGTTGAATAATGCTCTTCAAGCCGTTCTTTTGTCTCACGCGGTTTGAATAGCATAATTTAAGGTCGCAGAAATGAATGCGCCACCCACGCTATTTGTACGCCATCATGTGGAAGGCTAAGCGAGCAAATTCACATTTTACGCCTGTCACGGTGTACATTTGTTATGAAGTTCATATCAAATTAAAAATATTATTTCCATTTTGTCGTGTATAAAAATTATGTGGAGTTATGCATAATGCATAATTTCCTTATATTCACATTTTCTAGTAAACTCAAGAGTTAAACCGACCTAAGTTTGTTAACTGGTTCCAACGCGGAATGAATATATTTTTAATTATGATACAAATTCCCTTATTCACAACATTCATTACTTCAAACTACTGATACTAAATAATTACGTGTACGGTACACACTGTACTAAACAGTGTAACACAAACTACGGATACCCCATTATTTGACTGTTTGAAATAAAAAAAGATAATTCACCATGCAGTGGTCGTTTTCGGTAACCCAAAACAGAAATTCCCCGAATCGGGTTTTTGTATTCGCTTGGTTTGTTGATGACGCTTATTTTCGTCAAAATTAATTTCAGGCTAACGGGAAATGGACATCCGATTACAGGAGATGCCAAAGTATTGAAACAGTAATCGGATCTCCATTTCCGTTAAAACGCTTATTGTATAAAAAATAGACGGCAAATTCGAATTCGATGTACTCGAGTTAGTGTAAGTGACAATTTTTGCGAACCGGAATAAATTTAGACACAAAAAAGTTTTTTGAAAGTTTTTTGAAAAAACAACCCTTAACTACACTGCGTCTGAGTTGTCGAGTACCGCGCTGTCTAGTCTTTTATAACATGTAAATTCGAAAAAGCGCGGTACTCGACAACTCGGACGCATTGACTCACAAAACGAATACAAAAACCCGATTGGAGATTACTTGTATCGATATCGAAATGAATGAAAACAGTATCATGTGACACTGTCGGGCCGCAAGAGTTAACCCTATCTTGAACGAACGTCTGAAATTGACAGACCTATTCATGATGTATACGGTATACAGGTATACGGTATAGTATACAGTATACCGTAAAATTTTTTTTCCACATTTGCCTTTATCCTATTTCGTCTGTCGAATTATCATTTTACACCAATTTACCTTTTCTCCAATTGTACTCGGTACCAAATTAGCCAGTGCCATTAAAAATATCACTATTAAAAAATTTAGGGCAATTCAGTTTCGCGGGATTCTGTGTTTCTTCTAAGTCTCCCAAGTATTCCTTAAAAAATAACTTCCTTGTACGGACAAAAACCCCTGTAAAAAGCAGAAGTATGCGGAAATAATAAAAAAACGACTTTTCACATTTATGTCGAATTTACTAGACTAGTCCAGGACCCTAACCTATTCCACCCCTCGTTTCACATGAATATCCGCTGAAAAAGGGCATTTTTGTTTTACTTAATTTCTAGACGGTTGTCTCTACAAAAAAAAAATAGAATAAAATAATGGAAAAAAGAGTGTTAGAGACAACCATCTAGAAATAAATTTAAAAAAATGCTTTTTTTTCAGCGGATACTCATGTGAAACGACGGGTACTAAAAGGACACAATAATAACCAATAGAGAAGAGAGGATAAAGTAAAGTAATGTGATCCACTTGTAATATAATCCACCATTGACTCATGTTACAAATTGTTAATACAAAATAGGTGTTTCATGGAACCAAAATTATATAGCAAAACTTGTGAAAAATTCACGACAAATGGCTTTTTTGCTACTTCAAGAGGGCTACCTGCGCCAGATTTTGCTGTCTGAAAAAAATAAAGGAATCAAACAAAAAAATAATAAACGAGAAGCAATGTCTTGCATTGAAAAATAGAAAAGATAGCGCGATAGCCGAAAAAAGGAATTTAAAACAGAAGTAATACGATCCACTATGGTGTCTTATTACAACTTAATAGTATGAAACGTGTCAGTCTTCAAACCGACTTTTTGCATAAAAATTTTCAACGGCATACCCTACTCCACTAGGGAGTATGCGCGCCGCATTTTGCTATGTGCAAAACAAAAAAAATATATATAAGAATCAAATAAAAAAAAACGAAATAAACGAGAATCGAGCGAGATTGAGAGACGAATAGAGCGTAGAGAGCGCGATAGCAGAAAAAAGGAAAAAAAGAGAAGAGAAAAAAAAGAGAAAAAAAATAGAGAGAGAGAGAGAGAGCAGCGGGAATGAATACGGTGAGGGTTAGTGAATGCGTGACAAGTTCAATCATTCGCCATATAGACCCAGCTCGTCTTTCACGGCCAATGGGCGCGCGGCATTTTATTTAGAGAAATAAAATATTTTTAATTGAAAATCTTATATATTATGATAGTACGAAAATCAGGCGAGAACACCGATCGATATTACTCGAAGTATTACGGTTGGAAAACAAACGGTGTGAGTGTGATTTTTGTTTTGTGTTTGCAAACAGTTTTTTTTTGTCTTTGCTTTTTATGTTGTAATTGTATAAAAAATGCACATTTTTTTTTTCAACTGCTTATGGTATATATGTACGCATATAGTTATATGTATATATATGCACATGTGTTAAGTTATTGCCGGAATATATGAACAAACAAAAGTGTTTTTTTTTATTCTGACTGAAGAGAACGTGAGTTTCTTTTTAGAGATAGAGAGAGAGAGAGACCCGAAAAACGACGATTTTCGGGAAAAAAAAAGAAAAACACAAAAATGCTCGTGAACGCACTTTACGAATTTGTTTTCGGCGAATCGAAATGTGAGGATATTTGCTCGGCGGAATCGGATGATGAATGCAATCTCCCGCTGCGTCCATTTTCCGATTTTAAAAGTGCAACAATAGAAAAGGTACAGTACCCTTCACTGACCCACAACACAATCGTTAAGACTTAGCATGTAGATTTACATAGATATAGACATATATATATATATAATATAAGCCTTATATTCGGTAGAGAACAATTTCGGGCCCAATTACTCATATAAACGATGAGAATCGCTTTTGTATTGTGGCGAATGAGGCAATTGTTCAATTTTCAGAAATTGGAAATCGACGACCAAAGGAGGATGCCTTGTGTGATCTCGTTCAACAAAGATGGATAAATAGTAGGGATGCCCTAATTAGTACTCAAAAACAAAAACGGTCCCAAAATGGTGCACACGAAATTCGCCAAGGGAATTGATTTTTAAATGCTTAATTTTGCAGGGTTTTTTCACTAATTTTTGACCAAAATAATAACATGGTATATGCATTTTCCCCAGAACATGACTAACGGAAATTTTTACGCTCGCAATTTTACAAATTTAGTTAACATTATCTAACTAATCTATAACTAACGGTCGATCTGAATATTTTTTACCGCATTGTTTACATATAGACTATATGATATAGTTCACATAAAGCTTTCATGAGCCGAAGTGCAAAAATAATTTCCTCCAAAAAATCTGGTAACTTTAATTTTTCAAAATATTCGTGAAGTTGATCACAGGATTGCTTCTTGCTAGTTTGATTTCTTTTTAATTTTATCTTTAAAAGTTTTCAAGGTAACTTCACAACTACTTTCGCGAAAAACAAAGCCCCCATTGTGTGCTATCAACACCATATATTATCGTTTTTACTCAAAAAATATTGTTGAAAAAGTAAAAAAAGTACCGTTACCTCCTGCGGGCTGTTCAAAATTTTTTTAGAATTACGGCTTTAACAAATTATTGAGTGCAAACTAGTCTCACGATTAACATAATTTAACAAGCATATCTCATTCAAGCTTAACAGTATTTAAAAAATCTTAAACAAAAAAATGCTTTCACTAACTCCTACAAAGGCTGATTTGTACCAACAATTTTTTACCGAAAAACTTGTTCATCTAAAAACACCATTTTGTTCCTAAACTATGCTACTTGAAAGTATGCTCATTCGATCAGAAATTAAACCTGATAAGAATACATATTTAAAATTTCATTTTGGTGATCGTCAAAAAGTTAACGTTTTTAAATAAGTAATTTTTTTGCGAATTTTAATGCATTTTAGCTAACATTGAGTTCAATGATAAAGGTACTATAATTTTTTGACGAATTTGGAGCTTCATACAAATATTTGTATCAACAGCCCGTAAGTGTAAATGATTTTATCTTTTTTTATTATCAAATCTGAACTTTTAGTGATTCCTTTTTTTTTAATTTTGTTCAAAAATATTCAAAAAAAAAATGCAATGACTGAAAGTCCTAATTCATTTTTAAGGGATTTCATACAAAAAACGTTCGTAGGAGGAGTTTATGCTTGCATTTTGTTGTAAACAAAACGACCGTAACGTACTTGAATCGCGAAAAAAATCTCGGTTTTCAGAATCTCGTAAAAAAGGTATTTATGGTCATTTTCATATGAATAAAGCCTTTTTTAGTTTGAATTAATATTAAGTAGAATCTGTATAATGTCTGGTATACTAGATATTATAAAATAGTATATGAAGAAAGAGAAATTGGTCTAACTTATTCAACCACTTACATCTGTCATTTTTTAGACTATGCCATAAAATGACAGGTGTAAGTGGTGGAAAAAGTTTGACCTGTTCCTCTTTCTTCATATAATATTTTATAATATCTAGTATACACCGTGTAATTGGTCGATACAATTTTAACCATTTCTCATATTCTTTATTTATATTACATTATTCGGTAAACCGAATGGTACTTTATAACAATTCATACCGGTGTTCCCATGGTATTCTTCATAGGTACCCAGTTTTTGTCTGGTCATCCCTATGTAAAGTAGTACGCTAAAAAATGGATGGACAAACGTTTATTGTTACATGCATCCAATTGCTGTGCACGATTGCAGTGCAATGGCAAATAAGTACATCAAGTTTATCGACTTCGATCGCCATTTGGGTTTTCTTGATGACTCAGAACTGATCTGCTCATTGTCGTCCGCGGCCTATAAAAGTACAGATGGGGACCGCGTCAGTTTTATTGCACGCGTTGGAGATCATATTCTCGTGCCCCAGCAGCCAGTTGGAAGTGATAAGGGTGGTAGCCGAATTGGGTACCGCGGTATACCGCCTTAAAAGGAATAACGTGTAAAAGCAACAAAAAATAATATATGCCCAATTATGAAAAAAACTATTTTGGCTAAATTGTAGAGCTAAAAAAATTAATAACAAAGTGTCGAAAAATGAAGCGCCGGAAATTTCTGTAACGAGTTCTAGAATTTTTTGAAGATCAGAAAAACCGTTCAAAGACAGTGCCCCCAAGTTGGTATAAACCGGAATGGTAGAAAAGATTCTGCCAAGTGGGAATATAAGGTCAGTTACCCTCTTATGGTCTTTTTTGTCGCCATTCTCTATGATATTTCATATAACATGTTATAGGGCTTATGGTTGTTTGAAAAAATTATGTCTTTTTACACTTTTCTTGGTCAAACAGGGTAGGGTGTTCGTATTTTTTGTGTTTTTTATACGTCCTGTAACAACTCCGGATTTCACTAATTCCGCAAGGTATCGATTCGGCTATCACTGTGATAAGATCGTTCACGACATTCGCCCGGTAACTGCCACCCGACGAACCGGAACAGTCACCTTTTGGGATCGGAAACGGGACTGTGGCCGAATCAATGGCAACATTACATTTAACATCAGGAACCAGGGTTTAATATGCTCATATATCACTTGAAGCGCAGCTGCACACCGTTTAAACTTTTACAAAAACTCTTACAATCATAAGAGAAATAGAACCATAAGAACCATATAATATTTTTACAATCTAAAGTTAACATTTGGAACGTTAAGATAAAGTTGCACATATGCTATAGCATTTCTTCAATATTTTTGTCTCTGGTATCGTCGATCATATATAAAAAACGTTTACGAAAAATATATTTTTTTTTCTTAAAAAAACAATTTAGCAAACCCTGTTAGTGACTGTACATCGTGGGTTCCGCGCAATCATGATGAGGTTATTTTTTATGAACTTGAAAATAAGAAAGGTGCAAGGGCTATCGATGTCAAAAAACTGCGCGGGGCTGCAGTCGGCAAGAAGAAAACACATACTGTACGGGAGGACAAACCAACTCTAAGGTAGATTTTTAAGGTTGTACCGAAATTCACTTGAACTTTTTTTGAAGTTTTTTAGTTGGGGTAGGTCATAACTATTGACTTGCTATTGACAAACTTTTTTATAATCAATAGATAATATAATATACCAGTAACCATAATCTTACTTTTTATTTGGATTTATATGCCGAAAAACATCGGTAAAACTCAGTAACATAATGTACAAATTGTACAGTACAATTGTTTGCTCTACGGCCAATGTTCCATTTCCTTAGCTCGTGACCAGGGGTCGGCACATTCGATGTTTTTTTCTACCCGACCCGACCCGGAAACCGCGGGTAAAACATGGGTTTTTGAGTCGGGTCACAGACCCGAGCTAAATTCGAGCCCGGACTCCGAGTCGGGTCACAGACCCGACCAAAAAATCGGGTCTCGAAATTCGGGTCAAAAACTCGGGTCTAGACCCGAGCAAAAAAGTCTATCCAACCCGCACCCGACCCGAGTCGGGTCGGGAAAATTCGGGTCTAGACCCGAATCCCGGGTCTAAACCCGAATCCCGGGTCTGGACCCGAAAACTAAAATGTATTTTAGCTAACTTTTTCGTTGATTTCATATCAATTACTATATGTTTTGTAATTTTTTGCAATCGTTTGGTTAAGACACCAATTACTCTTTTACTTTTTCTACCGTTAAAGATTGACTGAAGCCAAAAGT
>SCLG01000062.1:14916-39528 GCA_004367875.1 Oikopleura albicans
GCCACCCTGTTTTACATCACTGCTCAAAGCCATATAATGTTGCCCTCGGCATGATAAACGGCCTTAACTTGCCACAAAAGGAAGCCGTAAAGAGTGTACTGGAGGGCGGTGGTCTTTGTCATCCAATGATAATTTTTGGTCCGGCGGGAACGGGAAAGACCCGCACGCTGGTTGAACTAACGCGCATCTTAATGAACGTATCAACAGGAAATTGAATAACAAATATTTTATCAGTAACAATTGTGAGCAAATCCAAAAAGGGCTTTCCAAACATATTTTGTTTTTTGAATTTTTGCTGGTGCCAATGACATGCCCACCGTAAATGTCTCCAGAATTAGCATATTTTCACGTTATTAGTTCGAACAATTTTCGAAAAAAGTGATCCGGAATCGGTTATAAAAAAGGACACATCTTATCTAGGAATTAAATCGAAATTTTCAATTCTACAGAGATAAAATTTTCATTCTGGGTGACCAAAAACGCCACCTTTAATTAGTAAATCGGTGTTTTTTATTTCAATATGGGTAGCCACTATATTAATCGCAGCCCCTTCAAATGCGGCCGCCGATGTGATAACTCGACGATTGGCCGCGATGAATTTCGACGAAACACAAATTTGCCGCTGGAATGCACTGCGGCGCGTCGATCAAAAAATATGTCCCAAAGTCAGAGTTCACATTAGAATCGGATACAGATCTTACTCTCAATATGTTTTTCTTTCTGGAAAAACATCCCTATTGTGAGTTACCATTTGTAGATATTTTTTGACGAATGTCAATTTTGGTGGAAGGTAAATTCGGGTGAGCTTGATTGGAACTCTGCCCTAAGTTGTTTGTTATTCAAATGATAAGAATGTCGGCATGACACGGTGTATCATCACAACATGTCTGGCGGCTAATTCGATACCACGTCGAAAATTCGATTTTTTATTTGTTGACGAGGCTGGCCAGGCTACTGAGCCCGATATCCTCATTCCAATTTCGAGTGCCCCGGCGGCACAAATTATCCTCGCTGGTGACCCGAAACAGCTTGGACCTGTCGTCAAGAGTCCATATGGGCTTCATTTTGGGAAATGGCTTTGAGAGTTGTTTTTAGAGAAGATGTTTTTTGTTGAAACAATTTTGTTTTCCTTAATTTTTTAAATGTACTCCCTTCCTATCCAAGCCGCAAAAAGTAATCATGAGTTTCAATTATTTTCTAGATTTAGAGAAATATCATTTGTATACTGAGCGCTCATCATAAAAATAAATTGAATTTTAGACGGCATAGGGGGAAGATGAACCCACTCGTTTCATAAACATGGTTTAGTTCTTGAAATCAACATTTGTAATCCGCAATTTATCAAAAATTTAGATTCTGAAATTCTGAATCTGAATGAAACATTTTTCACAATTTATCACAAGACAGTCTAATCGACAAAGCCATATAAGTTTAAACGTATCTCTCATGGATCGCTTAATGTATATGTCGCTTTATCAAAAAGATCAGAAAGAGAATTATAAAAAATTTTACGTGACAAAGTTAAAGATAAACTATCGCTCACATAACGCAATCCTGCGCATCGCATCGCAACTCTTTTATGACTCCGAACTCGTGTCCGGGGTGGACCAAGCTTCATTCAACATAGGTTGGTTTAAGATTTGTTAGCTTGATGAATCAAATTAAAAAAAAGTGATCAAATTAAAAAAAAGTGACCCTTAAAGTGTTAGGGCTGGTTCTAAAGTCTTATAACTTACAAGGTCTTAAAAGATCCTTATAACTTAAAAGGTCTAAAAAGATCTTAAAAGATCCTGTGGCTTTTTACCCATCACCTTATTATTACGATTGGGAGATTTTTCGGTAGTAATTTTAAAGTAAAAAATATTTGTACTAGTTATAAAGTTATAAGGTCTTTTGGTTATAAGGTTATAAGGTCTTTTGGTGTTTCAAAATTATTTTTTAGTATCGTGTTGTTTTTCGATAAATTATGGGAAAAATCGTTTTTGTTTGAGAAATAAATCTTAACCACATAAAGCTCGTTATGCATCACTCTTGCCCAATCCAAACATTCCCATTTTATTCAAAAACATCAGCGATGGCAAGGAGGAGCGCATTGAGGGTTCATTTTCCTGGTACAACTCTCTAGAACTGCTCCAGGTTCTAGCAACCACGCGGAAATTGATTACTCTTGGACTTGAACCTACTGATATTGGAATCATTTCGCCGTATCGACAGCAGGTTAAAGAAATTCGCAAGATTTTCGCATTAAGTGCTCTAGGGAATGTCAAAGTTGGAACGACGGAGGAATTTCAAGGTCAGAAAAATTGATATTTTTGTTATAGAAAATGCGTCTTTAAGAGGTCGACAAGGGGAGAATTTCTATACCGAACGCTATACAAATTTACAATGGTTTTCTACATAGCCCAGAATTTAATCAGAGGTCGGTAGATTTTGTGGCGGACAAGGGTAAACTCGGGTAACTTTCTAAAGACAATCAATTTATGGTTGGTTATTAACCCTTTCAGAATGGGTATAAGGTCAAATCATCTTTTGTAGATATAATTAAAAGTATAGTTAATATGAAGTCAGTTTCGTTGACGTTATAACCACCCCTGTAGCCACCACTAAATAAAAAATTAAGGTTGCGAATTCACCTGCATTATCGTTTCTACTGTGCGGACAAATGAAACACTGCTGCCGTTTGATATCCGAGCTGGCCTCGGTTTCGTTTCAAACAAAAAGAGAACATGTGTCACTATGACCCGGTAAGTCGTTTATTTTTTTTTCTAATTGAAATGTGTACAAATAACGATTATGTGAGTTTTCTGAAAATTCGAACGCACTTGGTAATCACTTAAATAGTTATTTTTCATGCAGCCCACATATCAAATATTGCATCATATTTTATGTTATTCTGGAACTTCACTCCCTGGGCACTTATCTTATTCATCCGAGATGAATGAATCATCTCTCAATGGTGCCCAAAAAATATTTTCCCGGACCACATATCTTTATATGATAGGTACTGTACGTTTATATTCCATGCCATTAATTGAGAATATGGATGACTCGTAAAAAAGTATTCAACCACGCTATAGTTAGTGGCATGGAATTCAGTTACAGGCCGTAGGCGGTCTGTAATTGCTTATTATAATTTTGCGGTTGAAATGACGAAATAATTGCACAGGGGTCTACTTACTCAAGAAAGCATCAAATGGTTAGAGGTAAAATTATTGAAAATCATTTACCTTTGATGGCTGAACCCTATAAGTTACCAATACGGTATTGGCAATACCCCTTGTATTAACTTGATCAAAAAGTATGGGTTCCATAAAATAACTAACTTTGTTATCGTCGTTTTCATCAATGATGGTTGCTTCCCAAATGAGTTGGCCAAGATCATTACAATGTCTTTTTGTTATGATAGCACCACAACTCCGTCCAGTCGTTTTCGAATATATTACTTCGCCTTCTTCCGGGTCGTATGTGTGATCTGTTCGTGTTGTGACTTGTGCGCGGTCATGGCCGTCCATAGCTTAATACACAGTAGCGTAATCAGAGGTGGGCAGGAATTGATTTTTGTTGTACCATACCCTACAACTGAAAATAGGGGTACCAAAAATTGTAGCCTTCCATACCCTACCAGTGAAAATTACCCGAGTTTGATTTTTTTTTGTCCTTTTCGGAGAATTTGCAGAAAAATCTGCCCACTTCTGAGCGTAATACATATCGTAAAATGTTCATATATACCGAGATCCGTTACGATATGGGTTCTTTTACATTTGGCCAAAAACCGTTATGATATGGATAAATTCGTTTCGATAAAGGTCATACAAAAAATATCATAACGGTTTTTTGGCCAAATGAAGAAGAAAAAGACGCAAAAAAGCCCTGAAAACATACGTAATGAGTCCTTTTGTATTCACTTTTTGAATCATTTTCATATGGTATTTTTTAACTGTTTGCACAATTTTTCTTTACATCATGTCTTTTTGACAAAATATCGAAACTTTTTTTGTCTTTTTTTTATTTATGTAGTCACATGCCTATCGCCACTGTATTTGCTTCTTTGACTTATGGTTGAATGACGTAAAGTAAAATTAACTACAGACAGTGACGTAAGCGTATCCTAATTGTGTTTATTTAAGTTCGGATTTACAAGGTCTTATATGATTTGTGTGCCTTCAATTTTTATGTAAAAATGTTTATTTTTCCTTCAACGGGTTTGGCGAAAGCGTTAAAAATGTATTTTCAAATATTTGTTTTTAATCATCATTATATATGCCTAGATAGATCATATTTCGTTATGAATTAGCTTTATTTCTACATCTTTTAGATGGTGTTTAGGTAGTACCAAAACGTCGGGTTTGTGACCAGTAAAAATTAAAATGTATTTGGCGAAAAATTATTTTGTTTAATAAATCACATTTTTTATAGTAGTACATGCGTGGTTGTTATAACGTCTGGCATTTTGATTGCTATAAGGTCAAGTCATTTTTTGACCTTAACTTTATAACCATACTCCTTGTAGTTTTAAAATATACTAATTTGTTCTAATTTTGCGTTCCCATAAAAAGGTGCTGGGTTTAGATGCTTCTAAATTTGCGATGATGCTTACTTTGATGTACGTTTATCCCATTGAGTTCGAATATTTGCGTTATTTTTTGACCCGGCCAAAACCAGTATCCGGTTTCATTTACTATATCGACTTTGAAACTTTCTTCGTCTGGGAATGAATATTGAATTATCGGATATTCCCATGTTATCCAATAGCATCTAGCCATCCCACATCCTAAATAGAATTTAAACAATTTTAGCAATATCATATCATTTATTACGCTATTTGGACCTAATTGTGTCAGTCTGGAAACCGAAACACGGTATGTTCCCAGTGTTTCTTATTTTATTTCATTTGATCGACTTTTCGCTGGTGGCATTTAAATCTATCAATATTTTGATAAGTGCCATTGAGACATATATTATGTAATTTGACCCTCATGGCCCATGAGTCATGGGGGTCATGTGATATTTGTATTTGTTCCGCGACCACAAATGAAACCCCTAAGAATTTGTCAATATTACCTAAAAAAAATTTGTGCTGTACTTCTGGTTTCGGACGATTTTTTTTTGTCTGACGAAAAATATGCCCAGAAGTATTATGTCTTTATTTTTTTACCACATGAAAAAGGAAAATTTGCGTTATTTATATTTTTGTAAAAAGCTTTTGTATGAATCATGAAAATTTATACGTTAGTCGTTTGTCACTTGAACCTCTGCGTAATGATGCTCAATCGATTTTCATTTACTCTAAAATTTCATTTTTGTTTCTATCGTAAACGTACTTTTAAAATGTGACTTATGTTTAGAGATGAGTCCAGGTTATAATTCAAGTGGAATTAGTGAGTACATTTTAAGATTTTTTTGTATCGATAGGTATATCATGGGAAGTCAAAAGAAGAAGAAAATAGGTCTTACGCTGTAAAAAGACCAATGTTTTGTTTCGTGTTCAAATTAGGCAACTAAAATGTGTATTGAAAGTCACCGCATAAATTCAGTGTGATTTTTGCCCGGTAACACGTTTAACGATACAATAACTAATCTTTGTAAATTAATTATTAATTAAATTTAATTAGTACAAGTAGCGGTTTTTAACCAAGAAAAAACTCCCTATCTCAGCATGACTTGTTAAACGTTTGTTTTCCACCCACGCATTTTCATATCTTAAAATATACCAAAAATGTGTGGGCGGGACAAAAATATGCAATTTCATTTTACAAGTCGTGTTGAGACACCCAGTATGTATTTTTGGCCCCTTAAAATGGGTGTCGGAAGAACGTCTTTTTGGGAATATATTTCAATTATTGACAAAATTGCAAAACAAATTGAAGCCCAGCAACGTTATAATAACTGTATAGTACCAAATCGCTCCTTTGGTAATATGTTTCACCCAAAAACGGTAATATAACATCACGGGAGTGTATTTGTGTTTAGGGGTTAAGGTCAGTTAATAATAATAAAAGTTGAGACAAATCACGGCTTCATTGTGTGTCAATTCCATCTTTGGCATATCAAATCACGGCAAATCGACTTTATACAATGACTAAAAACGAATTTTGTAGAAAAAGGTGTTTTTATGGTGTCTCTTCTTTTTGTCATGTATTCAACCGCCAAAGCATTAAGTCATTCAATCCACTGGCCGTTTTTTCGCAAACTCTGAGGAAATTGAGAGAACAAAAATCCCGTAAAAAAACTTTTTTTTTAAGAATGATTCATTTGTATCCTAATTTATGGATTCTTATTTTTGGATTTACTTTCTCTTTCAGTGGTTTATTACCTTAGATTTGGTTAAATAATTATTATTTTGCCGCTGACCCCATCATATTCAAATTTATGTGATCATAGAGAATTATGGAAAACTAAAGAGAAATGGAAAGTAATCGGTAATGATATTTGTATATAACCCGGAAGCTCTGTATTTTTTGAAATACTGTCATAACTTTTGATGAAAAGTTCATTCGTATAATTGAACAACCGTTCTTTTACGAGCAAATCGTCAGATGACTCACTCGAACGTTCATAATATGAACTTCATATTACAATTTTTACACCTCCTTCCTAACTAATAGACTATTTGTAATAGGTTTAACCCTAGGTCGCGCAGCCTTTCAACACATGAAAAATTGACATAGTTAACGTATTGCATATAACAAATGCTATACAACAATTGTACGTAGTAACAAACTGAATGTACCAACTTGGTATACCAATATAACCAAGTTATTATAAGAATTAGTAGAAAGTTTTATAAAAAATATCTAGCGGAAAAATACAGGTAGAAACTGCCGCGAGTTAAACAGACGAGGTTTTCAGCTGAAACTTTGTTTTCCTACAAATTTCGTTCGCTACTTTTGAGAAAATGAAAATGTCGAGTTAAATTTAATTTGTCACGATAAGAGAGTAGTTTTGTTTCACGTAATTCGTCGAATTTATTAAATGATTAATATTATCTCGTTTCTTGTCGAAAAGGCCTTGAGCTAAGGGCTGAAATTCATATTGAGAGTTATTCAGTTTGTATTTTATATTGACCAGGTCAATTTGACCTTATAGTACACCCCTTTACCTAATTAGACTTAAATACGACGTTTTTTAAACTTTTATAAAGGGTACATTTTTTATTATCCGTCTCATTTGACATAGCAGATGCGCTTTAATGTTTCGTTTTCCCGCTCGTGATCTTACTATTGCTTCATTTTTGTTTGAATTTTTCCGCTCTTTTGTGCCCTGCGCCGGAAGGTTTATTTTTCCCCGATCATAGATGTTTTGTTTTTAAATAGATTTTCTATACAAAATAATAACTGTTCAAATATTCACATTTAGTACACCTTTTTATGCCAAAACCATTCTTAAATTTGTATACTTGTTATTCGTTTACGAGAAAAATACAATATTTTTTTGAAAAAAGTGCTTCTAGACTCTAGAAGTACATTTGAAAAAATCGGCCTAAAACAGATGCACATCTTTAGATGTCCATCTGTTTTTAGATTCTAGAGGTATTTACAAATTTTCGTTTAAAAGCGCACATCTACAATAACATGTCACATGATTCTTGTGACATGAACATGAATAGAGCGCACATCTAGAGACCCCTGACTGATATGTGTAGCGTTTCAAATCAAAACTCTGTTTTTTAATGTCTCAGGAATTTTTCCTAACTATACTTACCGAGTGTTCGATAATAATGCCATAAATTTTCCGAGGAGATCTGCTGCCAAAGTCCAGCAATTTTTTTGATATCTCGTGAGTTTATTGAGATGCTGCTCGGCGTGACGTTACTTGGGGATCGAGATGAAATGCTCGACGACGCCCTATGATCGGATGGCATATTTACCATTTGACCAGATTCCATTGTTGACTAAGGTAGCTTTTTTAGGTTGCCTGGAAATTACTATTCTTGTGGGCCAAAACCATAAGATTTTTTTTTTGTTGCCCGCACTTGATAAAATTAGCATATTCTATTTTTGTTCACATTTTGACCGTAATATAACCGGCAAGTCGATCAAAAACGTATATAAAATCCATTGTACATTTTTCATCGAGCAGTAATTTTTTGGCAAGCAAAAAGCTACCTTATGTCTTACTTCAACATTTGAACTAAATGCGCTCGATTCTTTATCGAATAACTTTGATTTTCGAAGTTCTAGAGATTTTTTTTTTTTTGATAAACATCACGAAATTCAGAAAAAAACATAAACTGATGAAAGCTTCTAACCGAATGAAATTATTAATTCGCTAAATAAATAGTTGACCACTTTATGATTCGATGTACAGTTTGGTGACCTGTGATCATTTTAATATTTCTATTAATAAATATATATGTGTAATACACATTGTGTATAATATGTGTGTATATATAAATATACATATATTGTTATATATATATATTGGTTTTTGGTTGAGTTGTCAAAGGCCTTTGATAACTATGCAACGTTTTATTTAAGTTTTGTCAAGGTCAATTTATCAGATTTGTCATTATCGTTAGTAGGATAACAATATGATATGCGTGTTAAATTGTATGCTCTTTTTTCAGGCCGAAAGAACTGTTTGTGGTTATTGGAAATATAACGCTATTATCGCGCGATGAAACATGGAGCAAATTTATCGATTACTGCACCGAGAACAATTTAGTCGTTTGACCAGTTGCATGCTTTTTAAGTCTAACCCGCCAGTACTGGATGGATTGTGATAAATAGGTAAAATTAATGACCGAATATTTGGCAAATTAAATAAGGAACATCACCTTATGATTAACGTTACCTATTGACAATCAGTGAGTCCAAATATATTATCATGTACAACATTATACATTTTTGATAGAAAAAATTCGAGCAACCCAAAAAGCGTGGAAAAGTTAAAAAAAAAACAATAAAAATAGGCTATTGTTATTGTTGTTGCCCGAATTTTTCGTCAGGTCCCGAGTTTTTCGTCAGGATATCCAATAAAGTAGCCCGATTTGGTCCGAAGTTTGATCCACAAACTGTAAAAGCCAATCAGCCGCCGACAATAACATTTTGTAAACCTACGTCGACGCAAATTGAAGTTAAAAACGCGTTATAACACATAGTCTATGTGACATAAAAACTTTGTTAAAACACATTAGTAATGTGACATTACCGAAGGAAACTACATATTGCCACGTTTTATTTTGGAAAAAAGGCATCATTTTTCGTTTTATAATGGATTTTTTTAGAACTATATAATAGGGTTCAACCCTGTTAATTATTTCCGCCGAAAATAATACTTTTATTTTAGCCACGACGATTTATAAAACAAGGTGCAATGATGCGCAACTCATTTCCTGTAAACATATTTTCGCCATATATGGTTCACAAAAAAAAACGGAACCGACTGATTTTGAATAGAGCTTGTTTTTTGTATCATTTTTTTTTTGTATAAATCAGTGGGTATTGAACTACCGTATAGATGTTTTTAAATTCTATTATTTTTTAGAAACAAAAAATCGGTGATATTCATCGCCGGTGCGCAAGTCTGCGGTTGACTTTGTTTGTGGTGGAATCCAGTTGTGCGCAGTTGTCCTGTCGGGAGTGAGATTTTTCATTCGTGGGAGGGGAGACTCAGTATACGATTCGAGGCCAGACTGGGTGCATTTTTCATCAGTTCTTCTGCCTAGCGAACCGACTGGAATATTTGTTAAGGTTTTTTTTCATCTAGTTTATTTTGATTTGATATCGAGACTCTACGTACAGAAACATTAACTTAATAGACTTTGCGTGATTATTATGTCCCGATTGGCGTCTCAACTAAGTACATTTTTTGGCTCATATCTTGACTGAGTGGCCAATGAGTCATGATCACGCACAGTGGCAAATTTTACTAAAAACGTCTACAGGGGTTAGTCCCATTCTGGAGGCTTTGCGATTTTGACTCAAAGTCCCTTTTTGTCCGGTTTACATTAATTGGACTTAAAATTTCTCTAGAGTAAACCCTGGAATTGGAGTTTTTAAGCGCCCCAGATTCGGGGGTATTTGAATTGAACTACCCCTTGTATCAAAATATTTGTTTAGATTCCGACGAACTGAGCGACCATCTGAGTGAAGTGGTCTGCTCTAGGATGCCCAGATGTGTAGCATGGGGTGTTGGAATATTTCAGGTACAAGCAACAATCCTGACTTGGTCGAGCAGAATGAGCGTAACAAACGGATTGAGAAGGAACTTGGTCGCGCAAAGCAAGAGTATCGCTCCACCCATCGACTGCTGCTACTCGGCGCCGGTGAGTCGGGCAAATCGACCGTGGTAAAACAAATGCGCATTCTACACGTCAACGGATTCTCCGAAAAAGAGAAAAAACAAAAAGTACAAGATATTAAACGTAATTTACGCGATGGGATCCTATCAATAGTATCTGGTAAGTCCAGCTTTAAAAAGCATTAAACTCTAAATTACGTTTCAACAGCGGATATTGAATGACAAAGCTCAAAATTTGCCGTTTTTATTCTAGAAAATTAATGGAACGGGCCGTATTATTTTCTAGAATAAAAAGGGCAAATTTTGAGCGATGCCATACAATATAATCGAGAATAGCCCTTGTTTATGTAAACTGGTTTATTTTATGGTGTCATTTCAGAAGTAAACAAAATTCTTGCGCCGAAATAAACTTTAGATTAAACAAAACAAAAGTACAATCCTTACGCTCATAAGGGACGATCAATATAAATATGCTCAAAAGTAATGATTTGAAAAAATGCCTTTTTTGGTGAATTGTTTTTTTAATAATATTTTTTTGTTGTGCATATTAACTATGTTAATTAAAAAACTAGAATCAATTTAATTTCCAGAGCTTTAAAAATAGGTTCAACCAAGAAATATTATTCCAGACAAAAACAAAAGTGAACAGATTTTTTCAGTCCAGTACTTTTGAGTTCATTTATAGGGATCGTCCCTTATGAGCGTAAGGACTGTATACGTTATAAACACCCCGGTACTGGATCTTAAGCTTTCATTTTAACCCATGTTTCTAGCAATGAGTGAAATATACCCGACTGTACAGCTTCATAATGAAGAAAATAAAGCGTCCTGCGATTACTGCTTGAACAAAGCAAAGGGCTTCACAATGGAGGAAGACTATACCGATGAGTTCTTCGACCACATAAGCCGTCTGTGGGCTGACCGCGGCGTACAGGAGTGTTATGAGCGGTCACACGAGTATCAATTGATAGACTGTGCCAAATACTTTCTGGACAAAATCCAGGAAATCCGCCAACCCGACTATGCGCCTTCGGATCAGGATTTGTTACGGTGTCGAGTTTTAACGCAGGGCATTTTTGAGACGCGATTCGCCATTGACAAAGTCAACTTTCACATGTTCGATGTTGGTGGGCAGCGTGACGAAAGGAGAAAATGGATTCAATGTTTTAATGACGTCACTGCTATTATTTTTGTCTACGGTTACAAAAAAAACGGTTCACATTCAACCGTTATTACTAACATGTAAATTATAGTTCCAAATTATAGTTTGAAGTGAACTTGCCCAACTTTTAGACAACTTTTTCCGTGCCTAAAGTAGAAATTTCATTTGAGAAAATCCGGCCCAAATTTCACTTCGTATTAACCCTTTGATTTCGACTTAAACATTAATATTTGCTCATTTTAAAACTTTTGGTAAAATCCCGTTTTTTTTTGTAACCGAAATGAAGTCGTAGCATCTAGCTCGTATAACATGAATTTACGTGAAGATAACAGTCAAAACAGGCTGGAAGAAGCTGTTCAACTTTTTCAAACTATATGGAATAATCGGTGGTTGAAAACTATTTCCGTTATATTATTTCTCAATAAACAAGATCTCCTCAAAGATAAAATAATATCGGGGAAGTCTAAACTTGAAGGTATGTTTGATTGTCGTTGAAAAAATCCCCCACCCCAAACTTCCGCACAAATAGGATTTTTTTGTTTGTTTGAAAAATAATCTTACAAAGATTGAGCTCACCTAAAAAGCCGCAACGATGCGATATGGTTAACCGGTAGTTTTTATTTTTATTCTGTCGGAAAACATTTGTCAATTTCAAAACGTAGGTACCGGAAAATCGGAGATTGTCGGTTTCTCGAATACGGGACAACGGATTTTTTTGTTTAAACTCCGCCCATCAGATAACCTTTTTCCACTGATCATGATAGTGGAGTAAAATTTTAGTATAAATTTTAGTAAAATTTAGAAAGTTTCCATTCCTCATATATCCTTTTACTCAGCGGAACTAAGAATCTCTCTAAAAATCTTTTTGTTTAGATTATTTTCCCGATTTTGCCGATTATCTTTGTCAGGAGCACCATGAGGATGAACCGCCAGACTTCACAAAAGGTCACTTTTTCTTTAGGAAGACTCAAACTTAAAATTATAATATTGGACGAATAATGGAACGAAATTCGATTGGTCTTTCGAATCCGATAGACAAGACTTTTTACGTCGTTTTTAAGCAAACACAAAATTTACTTTTTTGGAACAAAGATTGTAAAAAAACCAATCAACAGGTATTGATAATTTTCGGCATGTAACTGGAAAATGTTGGGGCTAAATTTTTTGCAAAAATTTCGGACCGGAACCGAAGCCGGAAGTACGAGCAATTATCAGTTAAACAAAAAAAAAACGATATTTTTTTTTAATTGGGTCTTATATGCAGAATTTTATGACGAATTTTTTGTTAACAATTGAAAATTCAATCCATAGGTGTTCAGGTGGTCATATACATATGTAACCCATGTAAGAAGTCAAATTAAATTACAAATTCGTCCTATGCGGAGGGGTGACCCCTTGTGCTAAAAGATTTTTCCCACTCATTCCAAACATGAAGACGGAAAAGTCCAAAAGGTGACCCCACATATTTTCTTCTGTCATTTGTCCGTTATTAGAATTTTAAACTCGGTGTTTTTCCTAAATGAAAAGTGAAAAAAGCGAAATATTTCATTCGAGATCAATTTATCCGCATTTCAACGGCGACTGGCGAGGGTAAACATTATTGCTATCCTCACTTCACTACAGCTGTTGACACGGAAAATATTCGCCGCGTTTTTAATGACTGCCGCGACATCATTCAACGAATGCATCTGCGACAATATGAACTTATTTAGACTCAAACAAAAAAAAAAGAAATAATACAACGATACCCGCACACATGTTTTTAACGTTTTTAAACAAAGTGAAAAAAAAAATAATCCTGTTTTACTCATTTTTACTTTTATTATATTCTAAATTTTACTTTGGGTCGCTTCTAAAGTAGTAGGCACCAACATTTTAAAACTAGATCACCGAAATAGCGAGGCTGTCAAAAAATTTGTTGCGACATACAAATTTCCGGTTTTAAATATTTTCTGGAAAACGTGTTAATTGTTTTTTGCCGTCTGAGAGGCCCAACAATGAATCGGATAGAAAATTTTCACACGCACTTTTTATGCTGAAACCATATAAAACTGCGTGAACAAATTTTCCCTGACTGATCCCTGGACCACACGGTATATTATTTTGATCATACTTTGTAACAATAATAATAACATAAGTAGGGCCGGTCGCCATTTTTGATATGCATATATGATATATCTCAATTTTGTAACGTTATTGTGGTTTCAAAATAAGGGCAAAGTTCTTCTATAAACTATAGATTTAATTTTAAACTTTACCGCTATTCTTGTTATTTGATTTTAAATTTTGATGCTTACTCATTTAAAAAAACAACCTTCATTTTTGTTTCTTTCACTATAATAGTGAAGTAAAGACTTTTCACGTGAAAACACACGCGGCAATGACGAGAAAATATGATTGTTAATTATACAGTTTTAGGCAAATATATATATATATTTTTTGCAAGCATCATTTTTAGATTTTTAGCTATTTAGTCATTTTTTTTATATCAACAGTAATTTTCAAAAAAAAAGAAAAAAAATCATAACATCGATTTTTTTAGTAGTGCAGTAAGAAGTTGTAAGCTACAGCCCTTTCCGTCTATAGTTCGGCACGATCGTGTACCTCATATTCAGACATAAAATGGCGTAACTATTTGGCTTAATTATTGATTGTTATTATTTCCTTGCTTATAAGTTATACCCAAACCCGCCCTGTACAACTTATCGCGGTTATTTTGATATGAAAATCAGTCTTATACGCCAATCCTATCACCTTGAAATGTAAATCAGTTATAGACCAGTTGAAACTCTGATGGTAGGGGTCTAAAACTGAGTTTCAAAAATTCATTCCTTACCCTCATATGAGCCACAGTTTTTTCGCGTATGTTATATCGTATCCCATATGAGCGCAAAGACTTCTAAGGTACGAAATTTATAATAATTAATTGGACACTCGTAACCGGTTACGCTTTTTCTGCCTGTTATCGTACACGTTTGTGTCCTGGGACTGTAGTAGAAATCCCGCAGATAAAATAATGGTCTAGTAGGACTTGCAGCAAAAAGTTATCTCTTTTAAGAATATCATCAAGAAGTTTATTCATGTGGCTCAATATTACTATAATTGTCATTCAGTAGAACAATTCGAGAAGGACAAAAATGGGTTTTGTAGTGATATACACCATCTAACCAGTTATCTTAACAACTGTTTTGCCCAAAACGTGTCAATAACGTGTCGATAAGTTTCGGCCTCAAAAGTGTCAAGATAACCCAACTTTGTTACAATATCTGGTTAGGGGATGTATATTAGAATATGGTCTTAGTTGGTATAAAGAACAGACGACATAATGTCTGCATGAATAAATGTGCTTTCTTGTGCAACACTTTTGTTCAAAACGAAAATGGGCAAGTGTTAGAAAAAATTTTTTGGACTCTGGTTTTTTGTTTTGTTAAAATTGTGTAAATTTCCTGGGTTTTTAAAGACAATATTTGAAACCGAGGCCTTATCAAAAAATGATGGATCCGTCAGATAGTCGATGTAAGATTAAGACTTACCGTAAGCACATGGACCATGTCACATGGATGATTTGAGCTAAAACTGTTATGAAAAAACCGGGAAATACTAGTGAAGTGTCATTTTAACATATAATTTGCATAAAATGTAGTTCACAGATGTTCGACCAATTCATCTTTATTCATGTCAGAAGTTATTCAGCTGGTACTTGAATATCCAGTTATAAGGTGCCCAATCTTTTCGTCCAATGATATTTTTGTCCAAATTTTTTTTTCAAAAACAAATGGACGGAAATGTGTTTTGAGAAAAAAATATATTGGACGAACCATTGAACAAAAAGTCCTGAGTCCGAGTTAAAAACCTTACCGTTTAAAGGTTTTTGACGAGTCGTCGAGTTGAACATATTTTGTCTTGTATAAATTAGTATATGGGCATGTAAATACCTTATTCAAAATAAGTAGTAAGATTAAAAGAAAACATCCGAGCTAAAATTGTTACCTTAAATCCGAAAATCACATTACAGTGAATGCCCTTAAGGGGTTATGTTATCCAGTTGGATTTTTTCCAAAGAATATTTATGAAAATTAATCGAGTGAAAAAAAAATCACTGTTAAAAATCCTTTAAAAAAGCTAACATTTGCGGCCCCGTTTTTAATGTCCAATATTTAGGAAAAGGTCAATATTTTTTTGATATTTCGAATAATATCACGTTAGAATAATTATTAACCCGTAAAATTATTTTTCAATGTATTCTTCTTTAAAGTATTGTTAAAGTCCCGCACAGGGGAGTTGGTTATAAGGTTTGAGATTTGATCAGTTATAAGCAGTGTTGGAAAAGTTGGCCAACGCTCCAAATTTCTAAAAAAAACTGTAGAAGTCATATATTTTTAAACTTTTTTTCTTGCATTTTTTCGGGTGGTTATAAGGTCTTATGGTCTTTTGAACCTGTATTTAAGGTTTTATGGTCTCACTTCCTTAGAACCTTATAACCAACTCCATGTAGAAAAACGTGACAATATCAATTGAACCGCAACCAATATCATAATTATATTCTGGTGCTTGTAAGCCGAATAATGTAAACAATAATATTTTATAACGCCCTTTTTACATCAAAAAAAAAATAAATTGGCTTGTATTGCATACTATATACTACTTTATACTTTTGGACACGAGAAAATGTCGGAAACAGTCATTTAGAAAATTATCCAAGGAAGTATTTTTGTTTAACGTGTCACACTTTTTTTGTAATTCAGCTGATTATTATTAACAATTTCATAATTGAAATAAGGTTTCTGTTTAACAGTGCCCAAAGTTTGTGTTTGACCCATATCATATGGGCCATATGAAATTGGATAATTCTTCCACTCCTCTTGGTTCTAACAAGCTTGCCTGGAACAATTTGTATCTTGGTTCTAACTCTTTTTCTTTGTTCGAGTTAATGGGTTTGCGTAGTGATTGGCTATTTAGGGAAAATGTCGAATCTGTTTATGACCTAGGAGTTATAGATTTTTTCTACAGGCGTTGTTGGTTGTAAGGTCAGCCATTTTAACCGTCATAAGCTCAAGTCAGTTTGTTCACCATGGTCGTTCTTCTTTTAGGACAACGCAAAATTAATTTAAACGTGTCTCGAATATGAATGAAGATATGGGAATAATGTTTTGGCAGACAAATAGGGATTATTATGGGCAACTATTCCGTCGGAATTTTTTTTAATAATTCCTATTTATCTGCCAAAAAACTCATTCCCATATCTAATTCATATTAAAGACACATTCAAATTAATTTTGTGTTATCCTAACAGAAAAAAGACCTAAGGTCTAGTTAGTGTTTTTTTTTCATATAAATAATGTATTTTTGGCTTTTTGTTGGCCCCTGTACTTTGAACGTCATTCCACAGAAAAAACGACCATAGACATATTACGAACGAAAACCAGAGCCATTTTGTGTCCTTCTCCCCTAGATATCTAGAGAATTAAAATCGGGACAAAATTTGAAAGTCTGCAACTATGAAAATTGTTCAACAAAGGTCCACCGTCAAAGCCAATTTTTTTTTCAATTGTACCCACAAAGAAAGCCGTTGTGTTCTCTCATGTTACGAACTGTATCTTTTTTCATTTTATGAACAAGGTCCTCTCGGACTTTTACGACTTGGGCCCTTATTAAAAAATCAAGAGAAACCAATATTTCACATTTCACAATTAAAACCATAGAATAGCTCTTGCCATTTTAATTTTTGTTTTTTCACGGGCGCAAAAGTTTAAGAAGAATAATCCCATTTTAATCGAATGGTTTCGATTTACCGAGAAATTAAAACACTTAATTATATATATATATTTTTTGATTTACTTTATTTTTTTTTACCATAATGTTAAAACAATTCTCAATGTTTCATAGTTTATTATTATTATTATTTGAAAACAGCAAGAAAAAAAATGCAAATTTCCATTATGTATAAAAATAACAAAGAATTTGTAGTTTCGACAAGGAAAATTGCAAAAGTGGTTAAAACGCGCGTTTTATTATTATTTTTTCTTTGTGCGGGAATTAAAAATATAATAAATTCGGAAAAAACAAATCTTTATTACTCTCCCAATCGAGAGAAACCGATCCGGAAGAACATCTAAAATCTAAACTCGAAAATTACATGCATTGTTGATTATAAGGTCATCGATTTTGACCGGTATAAGGTCTAGTTAAAAAAAATAGGTTAAGTTTTTCAAAATACATTTAAGGTCAAGTAATTTTTTAGACTTTATAACCAATAATGTCTGTATGCTGTTGGTGCGTCCTAAAACACGTTATGTATTTTTAGGATCTCCCATAAAAAATAACGCAGGTTATTCCTACTTTCTGCTAAATGGATGTTCTTCCGAATCAGTCGCTCCCCTCCAAACTACTTTGGTCGCTGTGCGGATTAAACAAAAAAAAAGTTAAACCAATCTTGGTCTTATTCTATCCTCCAATCCATTCTATCTTTCATTTGAAACCCACTTTCGGCCATTTAACGAATCTGACCTGCCTTTCTTCATTATCTACTAGTAGTTCGATATGAGAAAAAAATTAAATATATAACAATGAAAACAAACAAACAAACAATTAAATTGTACCATTTTATAATTCTTATTTTTAAGCATGGATCATTTCCAACCGTCATTCGAAAATTTGTACTTACAAATTTTTGTGCTTATACAAATATATATTGTTTTTATACTGCAGTCAGACAGGCGGCAACAAAAAAACGTTCAGTTATGATATCTGCAAAAACAAAATGTTGAAAATCGGTTTTGTAACGTCAGCGATGTTTTGTAGCTAAGCCGCCGGAATATACAATCCTTGCTCACATTAGGGCCGCTTTGTCGCAAAAATGTGTTTCCAAAACGTCCACAAATGATCACTTTTGAGTACTTCAGCCCATTAGGGACGCTATTTGGAGAACTCGACGTCTGTAATGGGAGTAGGAATTTACTATTTTGAATACACCACATAACCCGTTATGTTAACATCCGATATGTTTACAATATTCCGTTATGTTAGCAATTTTTTGGATTTTATAAACTTCAATTTTCAATCATTTAACCAAACGCCATACCCCAGTATGTTAACAAAATTCCATCATGTTAACAGTTTAATGGTGTTAACATTACGGGTTATGTGGTGTATTTCCAGCATGCAGCTTCGGTTTTTTAGTTACCTAAATGGGTAGTTTTGCGGTTATACGATCGGCGGCGATGCTTTAGGTAAAAAGTGTGTTTCGAATTGTCCGAAATTTCCCAAGATTCCCGGGCATTTCAGCAATACAAAATACACTGAATGTGGTCTAAGTTGCGGTAAGTTTCTAAGTGCCAATTTGATTTGTAGAAAGTACAATTCGGATATTGGGTAATAATATATATTACTAATATAAAAGTCATTTACAGTATGATCACGCTCCATTACGAGTATTTTGTGATCACCCAGTAAATATTTTGGACCGATTAAAATTATGTGATTGGATTGTCCCGAAAACATCGTTTTCTAAAAGGTGTGCAAATTTAGGACTAAATGGGAATTTGCAGATGCTCCCGAATTTGGTTTTCAAAGCAATGCAACAGAAATTTTTCTTTTAGTACATTCGACTAAATGTAGATTTTTTGATGAATATTTCGCGAAAAAAAAATATCAAAATACTCCATCAAAAATATCAAAAATATCAAAGTACATGTAGTCAAATTAACAAGGGGTCCATTTTTTCAGTGTTATCCCAATTAGACTTTGTACTTATTAAATCCGTGCCCAATATCGCTACCTTTAACCCTGTGTGAGAAGTAAAAAAGTGTCTGTATAAATTTTTGAAAATCTCGCGCTTGGTTGTAAAATCACAGTCCTGACTCCCGTAACAGTGATTGAGTAAAAAACCAAAAGACGCATTTTAGTGATTAAAATTTCGTGAAAAAAAAAACGAAAATTAAACCACCGCTCAACTCAGCTACGTACTATTCACGGTTTGAAATATGATTTTCACTCGGCATAGTGGTCTGTCGTAAAAAAACTTGTAGAATACATTTATCGCGAATAGTTTGTTTGTAAAATTTTTCCGAAAACCGCGGCCTTACAAAAATTCTTTTTACGATAAATGTATCCCACGCATTTTTGTTTTCTGTCAAAGATCGCGTTGTCATTTCTCACCAATAGAATTTAAACAGGGGCACAGTGCCGCATCTTTAATTTTGTAAAATTATATTTATTTCATACCTAGTTCCTACGAACCATTAGGTGGCGCGGCATCCTAAAATCGACCGTCTTTAGATCAACTTTTATCGCTTTCTTTTCTTCCACCCGCACTTTTAAAATTTATGTCCACAGAATATGTTTTACATTATTTACAGAGAAACCAACAAAAAAAAAACGAAATATAGTCCTTACTCCCCTTGTTGACGTCTGGAAAACCTCATAAACAAAATGATCATTTTAGGGCAATTCACCAAATAGGGACAGTATTTTTGAAAATAAAAAAATCCCTAAAGTGAGTGAGGACTGTATCAACTATATTTGTACGAATTTTTTTTTTGTTCGGAAATTAATTATCAAATCACACACACAGAGTACAGAATAATAATTGTAATTTGTTCGCATCGGACACTGATAGTTTATTTCAATCTTCCAAGATCATTGTTTGTCTTCCTAGTGACATTTTCCCGGGACGTCGTGCACTGGCATATCAAAAAATCCGGTGTATCACGTCCCCATTTTCACCAAAGTCTCCGATTTCGAGATCGGTATATACAGTCCTTACCCCCAAAAGCAACTTTTCTGCAAAAAGCGTCCAAAAATGCAGAAATTCATCTCTATTGGTCGTGGCGACTGTATTGGTAACCGAGACGAGATATTTTTCATCGTATTTTGAAATTGAGATTTTTTAAATGTTCGATACATAAAAAAGTTAGCGAACATCACGGGTGTAAATTTTGAGAACAAACTTTGGATGACCAGTCAAATTCGCTTAAAAAGACTAAACCAAAATATTATAGGTCACCCATACGTAGTTTCAATTTGATGATTTGGGGGGGGGGGGTTAAATCTATTCGCATGTAACCGAAATTAATTTTGCTGCAAATGGCTTTGTCTAAATCGCTATCCAATCAAATAAACGGTATGAAAGTGGATTAGTTTAGTAAATTTCAGGATAAGAAAAATCCAAAAAGCAAATGTCGGTTCAATCGGGTTTGTGGTATTTTTCAAATAAAAATACGATTCTAGCGACTTAGAAAATATCAAGACATAAGACGTATATATTTTACATGGCAACGACTGGGTAGCGGTACAGTGAATTTGTCGTAAAACCGTAAAATTACCCTTAAAAACCTGTATTTCCATTATGTACACTGGAAACTTAATGACAACTTAATGGCACTTCGTCCCATAAATGACGCTATTTTTGTGAATCCAAAGCGTCGCTGATATATGTGTAAGGAGTCCTTACTAAGGACTGTATCCCATCATTATTAAAATACAGATTTGGAACTCTAGAATTCTAGAACTCTAGAAATCGTATTTACAATTTCTGATTTTCAATCAATGCCATGTAATAAAGTCCTGATATTGTATTACCCGACAGAATTTTCTTATTTCGATTGACTCCTGTGCGAAGTAAAATTAAAACGTTATTTTCTAGATTAAGAACTAGCGGAATTTCGAACGGACAAACTGTATAACTCGCCTTTTTAGCTTTCATGTTCAGCTAATCAGTCGTCGCCGTTTAAGAACCGTGTAAACAAATTACAGGTTCAAAAATTATTACCGATTTTTTTTTTGTCATTGTTACCACTGTACTCTATTGAATTAAACATTCGTGTTGAGTGCAATCGTAGAAATTATAGAGATATTGGGCTAAAAATCACCATACCCGCATTTCCTTCTTTTTCCTATCTCGAAAGAAAAAATATATATCCCGAAAAAATTGTTTTTAATCCGCTTTAATGAATTGTGACTTTGAAGTTAAAATTTCATCTCTTGTCTCCCTTTTTAGTTTGGCAGTGTTTCCCCACCTATCTAGACTTTTCCAATTTTATATTTCCAATTTTCAATTTGTGTTGAAGGTGGGAAAAAATTGATATAAAAAATATTTTGTTGTCTTTATACTAAAAACGCGAAAACTTTGAAAAAAAATAAATAAAACAAAAAAAAATATTTTCAGTGTTTTTGAGAGAATTTGTTTCTGAAGAATTGTGGCGCCGATTTGTTTGCACAGAAAGATTTCGAGAAATGTTAGAACTCATAATTTATATGGGCTATAAATTTACAGGGGGGTGGTTATAAGGTCAGCTATTTGTACCGTTGAAAGGTCGAGTCAGTTTCTTGAGAAGCATGCTTATAGCCTATAAGTTACAGGGAAAAAATCTTTAAAATCATGTCTTTTTAAGCTGCTCTCCCCCCTAACCCCCGCTCGCACATTTATTTTCTATAGAAATCATGTCTTTTTACACTTTTTTTCTATAAAGACATGTCCTTTTGAATTTTTCCTAGCTCCAAGGGTTTATGGTGGAAAAGAAATTTACATGGTTATACAGTTTTTTTTTTCAAGGTCAAGTCCGTTTTTAGACTTTGACCTTATAACCATTCCTTGTACTTTCTTTTATTAAATTTCTAAATTACGCCGGTTCACATTTTGTACTTTATGCCAATCCAGACGGTGCCGTCTAAATTATGCCCAGATTCTAACGTCTATTTTTAAACCATGCTCGAATTTTTTTTTGCCCGCAATGCAGTCGGTACTAAATTTTTGCGAGAAAGATGTTCTTGAAAAACACCGTACCTGTATGTGTTAAGACCTTGGATGTTTTACCGATTTAAAACGGTATTAATGACAGTGAGAAAAATTCAGAATTTCGCAAATCGACAAATGAGTTCGAATCGGCTGAAACAGCAAAGCGAAGAAATAGAGCTGTTAAGCAATGAACTAAATCTGTTACTTCAAGCCGCAACGATTAGGCGTTGAAAATAAGTTCGTAGTTTGTTTCTAATTGAACCTTGGTTATTTATATTATTAACATTGGGAGGCCCCTTAATAGGATACGCTCTGTCAAATAAGGAAACCGTCCTCTGTTGAATGCCCCCTGTAAGGAACGCTGGTGCGTGAAGTTCGTCCATAAAATGAACACGTATTTATCTACATAACTACAGTCCTTAGTCTCGGACAGCCTCAAACGGACGATTTCTTCCAATACGAAGGCTTTTTGTGCACAAATGTCCCCAAACAGTCGAAAAATAGACGCTTTATGCCAATTCACCCCAATACGGACGCTATTTTCGAGCATCATAAACGTCCGTATTGGAAGTAAGGACTGTATTACAATTTTCCAAAAAAAAAAAAAAATCACAAAATCTTGATCCTTTGAAAACCTATAAATTATAGGCTATAATTATAGATTAACAATCTAAGTTTTGGTTCGTAATTTAATAGATCGTAATTATATGTCACTTTAAATATTGCCAATATGGCAATTTATAACGTTAATATTTTTTCAACGCCATGTGTTGGCAAAATCAAATGAAAATGTACAATCAAATATTGCGACGCTCGAATCAGACCAGAGAAAACTGCACTATCAGGTATGAACAATTTCTAATTAAACATTTTTGTAACGCGGGAAATAATCGAGGTCGTTTTTACGACAAACCAAAAATTACTTTTTTTTGGGTTGTCCTAAGAACGACCATAGAATATTTTATTTGAATTATTCATAATTTCACCGATTGTATTTTTGTTTTAGGCTAATATATTACGTCGAGCAATCGACCTAGAACAGAAAGAAGCAACCGAGAACGACGTTTTAAGTCAATGGGAAAGTGTCACAAGCGAAGCATATAAATCATCCGAACATCCCGTTTTACCCAAAGCAAACCGCCGAAATATAATGATCACTTCAGCTTTGCCATATGTTAACAATGTACCTCACTTAGGCAATGTGATAGGCTGTGTTCTATCCGCCGACGTTTTTGCCAGATATGCACGAATAAAAGGTTAGTGACGATTTTAAGACCTTCGATTATAATTATATTGTCGGAAGTGGCTGGTAAGCAAGAATTAATTATAATAATTTCGTTGATAATATCACCTTGTTAATAATTGCCGAATTTTAATTAGCCTAATTTTAATTGGCCTATATTGCGGACAAAATGTATTCAAAGCCTGTTTTGGGTTTGGCCCAAGTAATTTTGAAATTTTATGGTTTTGTTCTAGAACGTTCTTGGATTTCGTACGCACTTAATTGGTGGATTAAAGTTTGATCATTTAACTGTGTTTTATATACAGGTATGAAAAACGACCAATTGTTGACAAAAATTCTTGAATACGCATTCGGCGACAATTGGTCGCTTTTTATACCGTCCAGTTTTTTTTACAACATATTTAAACTTTTTATTAAAAAGCTTTGTTATCACATAACAGATTGTTACAGTGATGAATAGTCTGTAAAAGCAAATTATAAATCGAGAATTTACAGTCGTTCTTGGTTATAAGGTCAGCCATAAGGACCGGTATAAGTCATTTTTTTTACAATCATGCATTTTTTTATTTGTTTTTTCCCGGGCTATACGGTATGGACCATACCGTATGGTCTTAAATATGTCCAGTTAAAATATTTTTGTCGAGCTAATACATGACAAGATAAGGCTTAACTTTAAATAACGAAAATGTTAAGGATATAATTGTATATATATATGTGGGACGGATGAGTACGGAACGGCGACGGAAACAAAAGCGATGCAAGAAAATGCCGATCTTTATAAGAGCGACGTCCGCCAGGCGTGCAAAGCCGTCTGCGATAAATATTTCGCGTTGCATCGTGAAGTGTACGAATGGTTTCAAATTTCCACCGACCATTTTGGTCGCACGTCAACCCAAGAGCAAACTCAAATTGTGCATGAAATTTTCCATGATTTGGACCGTAATGGCATGTGGATCGAGAAGGATGTTGAACAATTATTTAGCCATGGTTTTAATTGATCACTGGAAGGTAGTTTATTATAAATTGTTATATATTATTATTATGTTATACTCGGGTTATGGTTATAAGGTCAGACATTTTAGCCGCTTTTGCTAAACCTGCAAGTCTAGTTAGAGTAAAATATTTTTGCGATTGACCTTGTAACCATTATCATGTATTATTATTATATATTTTATTATTATTATTGTTATATCACCAATCAAATGCAATAGCTAACTACAGGCGATTATA
>SCLG01000062.1:43312-60221 GCA_004367875.1 Oikopleura albicans
ATCTTTATTTTATAAGCAACACCGCCTGTATTTATTATTTCAGGACGTTAATGAGAAAAATGAGGCGGCTGCATCTGTAATGTTGTCAGCCAATTTATGCGTTTTAATCTCATCACTATTGGAGCCATTTATGCCATTTACATCAATTGAAATTGCGCGACAGTTGAATTTATCCAGGCGTCAAATTCCGGGATCATTCGGTCGCTATTTGCCAACTGATCACCGCGTGAATTGTGCCACACCCCTTTTCAAAAAAATTACGGACGAAGAAGTGAACGGGTACCGCGCCAAGTTTGCCGGCAAGGAGTCAAAGTGAGGGGGAAAAGGACAGAGATTGGTTCAGAGACTGTATTTGAGTTCCAAATTAAATTATTTTACAACTGTTATAATACTAGGAATTTTCCTATTCTTGGGGCTCCTGTTTGCAGAAAAAGGATTTTAAGAAAAGATATAAAATACTTTCAAATTGAAAGTTTCAATAGGAGCATTTCATGTTTTAGCCTAATCGTATATGGGTTTGTTATTAGGTCTGACTTTTATGTCGGTTCTAAGGTCCTACTTTTAAGTATTTTTTTAAGAAACTATGACATTTTTTCAAAATTTCCGGTAAAATTTCTTTTCATCGGATCATGTCTTGTTAAAAAAATATTTTCATAAAAATTCATTTAAAAAAAAAATCGTCACTTTATAATCAACACCCCTATACTTAAATGGGCCCCTATTATCAAATGGGCTTAAATCTTATAAATGTTCCTAAAAAGTTTGCCTGGTTAAAATCAATCAATTTATCTAGGAGTCATTACGTGCATTTTATTAAAAGACATAATCATCAGAAATGCACGTGATGTCGCCTACTTTTTCAAAATCCCATAATAAGGCTTGTACGAAGTGGTATAGTAGTTTCTAATTTAAGAAACGGCATTTTCTGGCACTTTTTGAATTATTTCTTGTTTTAATTTAGAAATAATGTAATTCAATAATGAACTTTCGGAAATTAACCGACAAGGATTTGGAAAAACAGCCGGAAGAGGTTTTTGATTTGGTTGAATCGATTGGTGAGGGCTCATACGGTACCGTTCATCGCGCATTGCTCAAAGATAATGGCCTTGAAGTGGCAATTAAAAAAATACAGATTGATAGTGAGCTATGCGATATCATCAAAGAGATCGCAATTATGCGACAGTGTGAATCGCCATTCGTTGTTCGCTATTTTGGCTCCTATTTTGCTGATAACAGGTAAATTTTCGTTTTTATGGTTATAAATAAGGTTAAATGACAGGTGTTGTTGGCTATAAGGCGCCCAAGCGAACTACTAGTACTAATCGTTAAAAACACAAGCACACATTTCGAAAATAATGACTGAAAAATTATGGTCCAATCGGGGTAGGGTCCAAAAGTACCGACCTCTAAAAATTTAAATTTTTTTAAATCACATACATGTATGTAGTTACTTGAGTGAACTGATTTCAGCAACAATATACTGTATTTTTTTTACATAATCATGGAATTGGAATAACTTTTGAATCGAGAATACTCTAGGACTTTAGTTACATGGGGTTTTCTTATAAGGTCACAAGGTGTGATTCCCCACAATTACAGTAAGGTCAAGTCAGTTTTTGGGGTTTGACCTTATCACCAGACCCCCTGTAAAGTTTTTTGCACTTATGTTCTTTATGCAGTTTGTGTTTTGGCTTTTTATTGGGTTTATTTTTTTTTCTACAGAAATTTCCTTTTGAATTTTTTGGAGAAAATCCAAATTGAATTAAAGCCAGATCAAAATTTTGGGGCTTGAACTTATAAGCACAGGCCCGGAAGTCTTTTAGAAGTCATTTATAAGGTCTTAGTTGGACCTTAAATCAAACTCATTTTATAAATGGCCACTGCTTTTACCGAACATTTCAGTCTTTGGATTGTGATGGAATACTGTGGTGGTGGTTCAGTTTCTGATTTGCTTCATTTACGCAAAAATACACTTTCCGAAGACGAAATCGTTGTCATTCTGCGCGACACATTGAAGGGCCTTGAATATCTTCACATTCAGCGGAAAATTCATCGCGACGTCAAGTGTGGAAATATTTTACTCACAATTGAAGGTCAATCCAAACTGGCGGACTTTGGAGTTGCCGGGCAATTGACGGACACGCGGGAAAAACGCAATACTTTAATTGGTACACCGGTAAATAACGGAATCATTTTATGGAAATTAGAAAAATGCTCAGTAGCCATCATATTACTGGGGGAGCGCCAATGGGTTTGATTTCGTAAAAAATACGTTTCGAGATTTCTTGAAATAAAAGTACAAGGGTTGGTAATACGGTGTAGGCATTATAATTTATAATGACGAAATGTTACACTTATGTTATATAATAAGCTGCCCAGTTATTTTCAGAAAGGTCTTTTGATTCTAAGGTTTTTATGGGCATTGATGAACAAAGATTTAAAACATTTTTTGCTAATCAAAAAAAAAAAAATCTTTTTGACTAAATATTGACAAAAAAGCCATCCGAAGATTAGGAATAATAATCGTTTTATCATGTCGTAAAAAAAATAATGGTTTGTTTAAAGTTTTGGATGGCGCCAGAAGTGATTCAAGAAATCGGATATGACTGTTTGGCAGATATATGGTCTCTGGGTATTACGCTGATTGAGATGGCCGAGGGAAAACCACCGTATGGAAATTTACATCCAATGCGAGCAATATTTCTCATTCCCAAAAAACCTGCACCTACGTTCAGGTATGTATTTTTTTTAAGTTAAAGTAATAATAATAATAATAATAAAATTTTGGGCTTTTGAAATTAACCGCGATGACGTTTTCTGACATTTTCTTGTCAATGACAAATATGATCGTTCAAAATCTTCTTGGTTATATCGCCGGGTTACGAGAATTATCTTTGGTCGCACTTTCGCGACCAAACTGCGGTGGCGAAAGTACTTACTGAAAGGCTTTTCGCAATCCAAACGGGTACATTATGCAAATATCCTTCACCCCAAGGGGTGTATTAAAATTCTAGTAATCTAAGTGTACAACAGATATTCACTATTATACTTCAAAGAAAACCAGAAGAGAGAACGCAAGAATTTATCCAATTCGTTAACAAATGCCTCGTAAAGAATCCGGCGAAACGCGCGACCGCCGCCGAGCTACTGTGTGATCCATTTATTCAGCGAGCGGACTCAAATGGTCGTGAGCGGCTACTAGAAGTCATACAAGAGGCAACCGAAATCCGAAAACGAAAAGGAAACACGACCGGCAAGCGAGTGGAAAATACACGACGCAGTTCTGATTCAGATTCTGAAGATAATGGCACCATTAGGCGACCTAATGGCGAGTCAACCACAGGAACAATGATTCATCAGGTATGCGCATCCGTTGGTCCGTTCTCACGTAAAGCGATTTTATAACACTATGGTCAATTTTATGAGAAAAAATGTATAAAATCATGTACACAGGGTGCGCCGTTATGTTTCACAAACAAATTACAAAAATAGTGAAACATAATGGACCGAGCGGGAAAAAGTGAAACATAACGGCGCACCCTGTGTATTTTACACTTACATTTGTGTAAACTTTAGTGAACGTATTTTTGCGTGGTTATAAGGACAAGTGAACTTTCTAAAATGCATTTAAGGTTCACCTTCAAAGTCAGTTTTTTTAACGTTGACCTTATACTCAACAGCCTAATCTAAGGCCTAATATTTTATTAAACGTGATTTATTAGTTAACTATTTTACTTAATTTACCTACTGTATTTTAGCCTGATGCGACTCTTCAATTCTCTTCTTTGGTAGTGTCGCGACCAGACGATAATGAATCGTGCCAAATAAATTCAGGCTCATATTTTAACAATTATTTGCAGAATGATAAACATCAACACAAGTAAGTTACTTTAAACAGAACTTTAAACAGAACTTTTTTGGGGTTGGTTATATAATTTGAAATTTTGGTATTAAAACGGTGATAGGGTCGCTTTTTGCACTTGTTCATAACTTTTTTTGATAAAGTCGCACATTTTTGGAACTAAATTTTATTACAAATATATCATTATAAAAATGAATAACACTTCAGGTATTGGTGAAAGTTAAACAAAAATGGTGCTCCCATTCAAAAATTGGTATTTAGTAAATTCTAAAAAAATTCTCTGTCAAAAATAACCATTTGCAAGCGAACGTCTCGAAAAATAGATTATCTGAATTTTCTATTCAGTCCCCAATACCAAAGGGCCCAAGACGTGACGGTATCAAAAACAACACAATTTCGAGATGTTCTAAATGGGAATTCTTTATCCCAATATTCTACGGCAGATTTGAGACAGTTCTTGGATATGTTGGACCCAACTATGGCAAAAGATATCGACGAAACCATGAAATCTTATGAGATTAAAAAGAAGCCAATAATTGAGGTTAGTGCAAGTTTTAGCACGGTTTTAAAATATACCTTGTAGTTTTTTGAGGGTATTTATCGAGCTATACCTATTTCTTCAGATCTAAAGACCCCCTTAAAGCCCTTGAATTAAGGGGGTAAAGGGTTTTTTTAAATTAATGCAAGTTCTTATGATTTTATTATCCAAGACCTTATAACCAACACTGTACGTATATATTGAGTTCTTCTTAAAAAGCAAGCAAAAAAAGAAATGAATCATTTTGTCGAAAGAATCGGTTACACAACTTGCATTTTTACCTAGTTAGAAACGGAAAATCGAGTTCAGACTAAGACGAGGGCACGTGCCGCACCTTCAGGAGTATTTTAAGCTATCATACATGTCTGTGGAGTGTATAGTATTCTCAAACACTCATGGAATGTTTAGAGCATTTTTTGGCCCTACTAAAAAAAAAACTCATCCATGCGATATCAGTTTTTCGTTATACAAAATGATTGGTTCCACAAACAGTGCTTATTTTATGGCAAAATCATGGTGTGAAAATGCATGTTAAATTTGGTATTTTCATTTGATCAATACAAATGATTTTCTAACAGTCGATATTAAGGCGTTAAAAGCAAAACGACAAGCCCGCAAGAATCTGAAATATATAAGCTGACAATTCCTATTTATCCTTCAAAAAACAATCTATTTCTGTATATTCTTTGGCATATATATTTCCTCTCAAAAAGATACGATAAAATATTTTTTGTTTGATTATCATTAAAAACTTTAATAAAATATGTATGACGGCCGATAATGCCATTTAAAACATACGCTTATTACGATGGCATTTTTGTCGCGTTAATTGTTACTTTCACTCCGCAGTGCGTAGTCGAGCCTAAATTTTTCTCACTAACATACAGGAGCGTCTATATGATGCATTATCTTATTATTTTCCTAAAAAATCCATATGTTATTTGTTAACTATAACATTGTTATAGATACATTTCGAGGACTTGAATGTCAATTTCTCTAGGAATAATTTACGGTTCTTACTGCTGGGTTTTTGGGCTAATAATTTAAAACAAATACATCTGAAGTCTAGTTCTTAAAAATTATAACTTACCAGAAAGAGTCGTTTATTATGTGTACAAGTTTAAAACTAAGGTTATAATTTTGATGAAAAAAAGCATATTTTGTTAATCGAATAATCATTTATCGGGGGAAATATCTATACCATATTTTGTCAACTCAGAATTATGAGTTAAACTTCAATTCAAATAAATCTCTAATGAAAAAAAACGAATTCAAAGGCCCAAAACGCATGAAATATTGTTCCAGAATGATTCAGTTAAATATTCGCTCTTGTGCCATGACATTAGGTGCCGCCGCTGGTGTTTATGTTATGTACAAGTATCTATGCAATGAAGAGAAAATCGAACTGAATTCGGAAAATATCGCTTCATTATCAGACGATGAGAAATTAGAATATATGATTCAAATGTTAGAAAAAGGCGAAAAAGTACTCATAGATGGGGACATTGATAGGGGAAGCTCTATCATTGTTTCCGCTTTATCAGGTATGGTGAGAACGAAATGGGTTAAGTCAATTATTTGGTTTTGTGGTATTTTTCTACTTTTTAGTACAAGTAGCATTTTCGGAGCTTCAATACCGTATGTTCTCTCAATGCATCATTTTACTCATTAGCTTCAAAAAACTCTTTGGTCGTAAAGTTTCCTACGGCAAATTCAATCCATATCTCAAGGTGGCCGGATAAACCCGCAGTGCGTGGGCGGGCTAATCATTTCTGGGGTAAAAGTGGCCGGATAAAGGAGAACGGATAAACCCACAGGCAGTGTATTGAGTAAAATGATGAAATTTTGAGAGAATAATGTGTTAGAAGCTAAAATGTTATGTATTAAATGATCACACCAAAAGGGATCATTATTTATTTTTTTTGTACGTTTTTATGCTAAACGACGTAAAAAATAGTTGTCCTCACCTGACCCCAGTGGCAAAAAACCCCTCCGAAATGTTAATGGAGATGTCAAAACAATTACCTCATGAATGGTTTATTCCGATTCAGCAAAAGTGGCGAGAGACTGCTGATGGTAATTCTTGGCAAAATAATCTTTCATGCGACGAGCTTGATTGAAGCCCATTTAGCGTTAGAGATGTTCTACTTTATATTATCTTCTTTCTTCATTTTGAAATAAGGGGGTTATTAAATGATCTAGCCCCATAAAACTTCCTACATTTTCCAAATTTGTACAAACCATCGAGCTGTGGTGGTTTTCGAAAAATAAGACTTTTGTGATTAAAGGGGGTGGGTATTAGATTCACTATTTCATGTCTTAAAACGCCCTTGAGGAACTGAAGTTCTTTGACACTCATGGTTCAACTTCTAGAATATTTTTTCACAAAAAGGTCGTTTTACCTCAAAACACATATAAATAATAATTTACAAGTTTAAATTAAATATTTCAAATTAAATTAAAATTATTTAACTAAAATTTATATATTATTATTTATATTTGTGGTAAAACGACCTTTTTTGTGAAAAAATGTTTCTAGAAGTTGAACAATGAGTGTCAAAAAACTTCAGTTCCTCCAGGAAGTTTTAAAACTAGGAAACAATATAATCCTTTCTGTCAACTGTCTTATTTTCTTGGGCAAACATTTGGGACTCAAACAGTGAATCTTATAATAATTCTCCATGTATTGTATTATTTCAAGCGTTTACTTTTCAGCCGTTAATTTTTCTTAGTTCCGGATTTCTGCCCCTTGTCCTAGCAAATCTAAACGGATAAAAGTTACCTATCTGTAGCCACCACCATTTGTATCTAGATCTGAAATAAATATTAATCATTCTCAAAATTCGTTCTCGTGCAAAACAACAACAAAAACATTATTTGCTACATTTATATAATATTTAAAGATTAAAATTGTTGAACTGAAGACGCAATCTATTTGTGACGTTTAGAATGGCCGACTTGTTCTGGCGGTCACAGAAAAAGCCAGGCAGGTCGGCATCCGAGAGCACTGGTGCACCTGAGAACTCTCGTTTTACAAAATTTCAGAACCAGACTGCTGACGCTTGGGATGCGGCTGATGATGAGGTGGGTCACGTTTCTTTAACGTCGTGATGTTTTTTTCACGGTTCTTGAGGACACAGTCTGATGTCAGTGAAAACAGAAAATGAGGAAACCTGAAACTGGCGAACCAGAAATTAGCGAAAAATCTGTTCTGGTTATAAGGTCTCAAGTTGTGACCGGTATAAGGTCAAGTCAGTTTTTCCATAGAAATCATTTTAGACGTTTTGGGTGAGGACCTCGCCCACAGCTGACACATTTTTCTATATGTCTTTTGGAACTTAGTTTGGGAAACTAATTCTTTTTTGGGCTTGACCTTATAACCAGACCCCCATGTATTCGGGTGTCCTCTTTCCAGGTTTCAACTTTTTTAGGTTGCGCCATTTCCAGTACTCGCCCAAATCAGGCTGGGCTTGATAAAATTAGAGAAATTATAATAAACCTGGTTTATAATTTTAGCTAATAAAAGGATTTGGTGTTGATCCTGATGCGTCACGATCAGCTGCCCTAACCGTTCTGGCCCGCTATAAAACTGGGAGCACGGTTGTCGAAGAAAACACGCCACCAGCTGCTGCTCAAAATGGAACAATTACACCGAAAACAAAATCAAAAACCGAAAAACCACGTCCATCGTCTCTAGCAAGCCCATCAAGTCTACCGGAGAATATGTCGCTAAATAAATCCCCAATCGTTGTCTCACCAGGTGATTTATCATTAATAATGTGCAAAATAATTCTCACATCGCAGAACACACAACTTTTAGTAAAAAACATGTCTTTTCGAGTTTCTTACGTGAAATCATTTTTTTATAAATAAAAAAAGTCACATTTTCGAGACGGCATTTCTTTTTATTAAAATATATACAAGAAATTAAAATTTTTGATGATGATTTTCGTTTGTATTTAAGTCAATTTATTTAGGCCCTGTTCCGAAATCTTCAATAACCGGTTTGCCACCCCTGTCCGACGCCGAAGTAGCTCGATCGGAAAAATTTTCGTCATTGATAAATCGCGACCATACCGATTTGAGTGAGCTGCGTCAACTTGCCTGGCGTGGAATTCCACCCACTTTCCGCCCAATTTGCTGGAGACTAATGACCGGTTTGCTTCCGACTGCCCGCGAAAGACGATCTTCCACATTAGCGAAAAAACGAAAAGAATATTGGAAATTGGTAGGAATTTTGTATTTAAAAAATTAAAAAATCACTTAATAAAAGTTTTAAGGTCCTTTTGGTGTTTAAAATCATTAGTCCTTTAAAGTGTGTTTTGCGCGTTTCTAAACATAAAAGTTTTAAAGTGGTGCTGATTATAACTTTAAGCGACCTAAGGTCTTACATTTTGACCGTTATAAGGTCAAGTCAGTTTTTTGAACAGAACTTCTTTTCTATAAAATCATGTTTGTTTTAACTATTTTTGGCCATTCCATTTTTTAAGGTCAAGTCAGTTTTAAACAAATGCTTTAATGTCAAGTGACCCTTATGGGAATTTATTCCTTAAGGATTGTATTATGGTTGTAGTGAAATGAGGTATTTTTTTAGGTAGATCGTTATTTCAAACTAGCGGAAGAAGCTAGTCACCACGACACATATCATCAAATAAAAATAGATATACCGAGAACAAATCCAAGTATTCCGCTATTTCAACAGAAAAAAATACAGGTCAGTGATTAGCTGTAATTAATTATATAAACAGGGGATCTAACATGATTATAAGCCGATACGTTATCGGCGATAACGATTGGACATGAACCCGACTTTTAATTGGTGCCTGTAAACAGAACACATGTTATGTTTCAAAACATTTGACACAGTTTAAAATTGAAGAAGACACTGTCTAAGTTCTAATATGATTAAAGAGATTACACCTATGTGCAGTTACCGGGTCACTTTTGCCGTAAAAGTAGTACATATGCGTATAGGCGGGCTAATTGAAAAACTGTTTTTCAGATAAAAGGCCTGTCAAAAAACGTGCACATTAAGATATTTTCACTTAAAATGGGTGCACATCGAGAGACCCATGACTGTATACATGACCCATGACTGTATATAATAAAATTAAGAGGATGCCCTTTTTATCACATAGCTCTATATTATCACATAACTCTATATTAAAAACAGGATTTAATGGAACGGATATTATTTATTTGGGCGATTCGGCATCCAGCATCTGGATATGTGCAAGGAATGAATGATCTCGTCACGCCCTTCATGCTGGTCTTTCTTTCCGAGCATATCCGATATGGGGAAAAGTTTGAAAAAATTGACATGGATTTAATACCTGAAGAAGCATCACAACAAGTAAGATTTTATGATTATAAATTGTAATATGAAATGTTCATAAGTTAAAAGTTATTATGTGGTCAAAATTCTTGAATTCACATATGACTGTATATATATATCATATAGTCAATACCCTTTTAGTCGCATTACAACAAAAAATAGTGATTTTGATTTTCTAAATCGACCGTGAGCGCGTAAAAGGTTCAGCTCTAGAATTTTGTTCATCTCGCACTAGAGCGTTATCCGAAAAGATTTTTAACCTGATTATTTTTCCAATCGAAATATCTAATCATTTTCCGTGATTAATAAACTACTTTGCTTTGAAGATTATAATTCAAAATTCCCTNATAACCGGTAAGTTAATCATTTTTTGTATTGACTTTTAATTATTATGGAAGATAGTCTCAAGCTACAATATATATATACGAATTGAATTCACACAATTAATAATTATGATAATACCGAGGAAGATCCTTCGAAGAACGGAAAAATCGAAAAACCGGTTAAACTCGAAGCGGTTAGGCCGGATGGGTTCAATTTTTTTTCTACACAAATATTATCGGGTATATTCTACCATCTCTGAAAGTTTCAGAGCTCTCAGAGCTATATTTCGTGAAAGTTGTGTCTACGTGAGCGACCCTATATATATGTAAATTTAGTTCCTTGAGTTATAACGTCTTTTTCACCCTTGATCATACAATGAAAGTATCTAATTTTAATTATTAGATTGAAGCCGATTGTTTCTGGTGCCTTGGATGGCTGTTGGACGGCATCCAAGATAATTATACATTTGCTCAGCCGGGCATTCAGCGACAAGTGGCCCAACTCGAGGACCTGATTGAACGTATTCAGCCCGATCTCCATGAACATTTAATGTCGAATTCAGTTCAATTTTTACAATTTGCCTTTCGATGGTTTAATAATTTATTAATGCGCGAAGTAAGTAATGCGTGTCTAGCAATACTTGATTTTCCATTTTTCTTAGACCAAACATGATAGAAAGTTACTTTGAATTGTAAAGGCTAACCCAAATGGGCTTTATAAGCTGTAATTTTTACCGGTCATATAAACCAGTACGTCAATAATACCAGGCCAGAATCTGGCTATTGTAATAGGTTCATTCTTTGGGAACCGATTACACTTCCAAATGTGAAGTTCAAATAAATTCATATCACGGTTGGCCTTAGAGGAGTTATAAAAAAAACCTATTTAGTATATATCATATATAGTACATGCATGCTAATCGTAACATGTTTTCCATCTAGCTTCCATTATGTGCCATCGTTCGCCTGTGGGATTCGTATTTTGCCGAATCCGGGCCCGATGAACGATCGTCGCTACATCTTTTCGTCTGCTCAGCTTTTCTTATTCATTGGAAACGCCTTTTGTTAGAACAATGTGATTTTCAAGGTAACCGTGGATTAACACTTTTGTAACAATGTTATGCTTATAAAGTCAAGTTAGTTTTTATACAACAAAAAAGTACAGAGGGCGATGGTTATAAGGTCTGAGATTTTGACGCTATAACTTATAGTAATTGTACTAATCGTCATTAGGAATAAAAACTCGAATTACCGACTTTAAAATTGTAAAAAAGACATGATGCTATAGAAAACATGTTTTATTGGAGAAAAACTGACTTGAACTTATAGCTATAAGGTCAAGTCAGTTTTCCAATAAAACATGTTTTCTATAGCATCATGTCTTTTTTACGATTTTCAGGTCAGGTGAGTTTTTATTCCTAATGACGGTTATTACACTTTTGTTACCTTGACTTTATAACTAGCCCACTAGTGTCGTAAAACACATTCATATGACTGGCGGAAAAAATATACAATTTTAGGGTTGATGATGGCAGTTCAAGGACTTCCAACAAACAGTTGGGGTGACTCGGAAGTATCAGAAATACTTGCAAAAGCTTTTATGCTACGATCCACTTATACCCTCAAACAACTATGATATTAAATTGCTTGTCTATCTTTTCTATTTTTAACCAAAGATTAGTGATGAGACACCGGTTCATTTGGGCCACGATGAATACAGGTAAAATTGGGCCCGAAATTCAACATCTGTACTGTTGACGAAATAGACCAAATTTGATGGTATAGTTTTTTTTTGTAACAAAATATATTTTGAGGAAACATATTGTTAATGATAAACTTGAAGTCTGAGATTTTAGCGGAATTTATAACCGCCAAAATTATAACTTATAATGTCATAGCCTTGGACTCATAGGGGATTTATTTTATGGGTTTTGGAATTCTAGATTTCTTCAATCTTAATTTATTTCACTAAATTTTTAGAAACCACCATTTGTATTTTCGAATGTTTTATTACCCAAAAACACTTGTATCCATGTTTTTTTTCAAAAACAAAAAATGTGTTTCTCGTCAAATTTTATCGTTTCCCAGTCGACTACTCTTCCAAATGAACCGGTGCCAAACAACAGGCTATATTTCTGTAAAACTGTTTTTTTATTCCGACAAACCAATTTGTTCAATTCTTCGATTACTTTTATTTAAGGTGCAGAGATATTCTTCATTTTTGCACTCTTTCTAGTGATATTACATGGTCGTATCTATATTTTACAAATCGTTATCTTGTTTCAGCAATAAAAATCATCATCTAAAATGCAGGTATCGGTTAATTTGAGATTAACCGTGAAGGTGCGATATATATCTTTAGCGCAAGTTACTTACTTTTAAAGCATTTTNTATAACCATTGCTCTCTAAATACATTTGCTAAAAGTGCTAAATTTCAATTTCATGAAATATTAATTTATTTGAACGGCAAAGAAATATATTTTTTTATTGAAGATAATTTGCATTTGTTGTTGCTTTTCGTAAACTCGAGTTTCGTGATAAGTTTGGATTCCTTTCCTGGTCTCGAGTTGGCACAGAAAAATCTGGTGCAATACCGTTTCCCTGAAGAATTTGTTGTTCCTGTCGGCAGTAGGGGTTCTTTAGGACTATATGCAGCTCATCGTTTTCATATCGTTTTACCTCCATGTTCTAAAATGAACCATATCTTCAATTTACTTAGACAGTGAGGAAAAGGTAATCCACTACAGGGGGTCTGGTTATAAGGTCATAAGGTGTTACCGTTATAAGGTCAAGTTATCTTTTTTGCACTAAGGTCAAGTCATTTTTTCTTGCACTAAGGTCAAGTCAATTTCATCAACTCTTGTCTTCTTACGTTTTTTTTTGGATGAAGATCCCCATATGGGTTTTAATGGTTTTTTACTTGACCTTGTGGTCACAGAGCACACCATAAGTTAACGAAACGTGTTTTTGAGGGCCCATCCATTGCGTTAACGCAAGGAGCATTGTATTATTAATACCATGGGTGGGCTTCCAGATTTTCGTTAAAAATCATATGGAGATTTTTATGCATATTTTCTCGCCATTCCGCCTACACACTCCACAGTTAAGTGCAGGTGTTTATTAGTGAAACCTGCCTGATAAGTGCGAATGGGTGTATATACAAACACAGTATATATGCCATAAATATTTGTACCTGAATAAACATATCGGCTTTCGCCAAATTGTTGTTGGCTATGTTATTGTCCGTGTTTTCGAGTCGATGACTAACTGGTGGATAAGTATTTCCATCTTTGATAAATGTCCAAATCTCAACGACGGCAACAACGCTGGCTATGACCAAGCCGGCAGCCAAAACGCAAAATGCACCGGCAAAATTTTCCAACGTAAATTCTCCCTTTCGTTTTTGCGGGCCGCTTTGTTCTAGTTTGCATGATCCCAAGTTACTCCACCTGAAAAAAAGTAAACNATATTTGTACCTGAATAAACATATCGGCTTTCGCCAAATTGTTGTTGGCTATGTTATTGTCCGTGTTTTCGAGTCGATGACTAACTGGTGGATAAGTATTTCCATCTTTGATAAATGTCCAAATCTCAACGACGGCAACAACGCTGGCTATGACCAAGCCGGCAGCCAAAACGCAAAATGCACCGGCAAAATTTTCCAACGTAAATTCTCCCTTTCGTTTTTGCGGGCCGCTTTGTTCTAGTTTGCATGATCCCAAGTTACTCCACCTGAAAAAAATAAACCCAAATTGGGCGGGAATAAAGGGAGCTTTTGAGCAAGAAGCGTTCGTTTATCGCTGGCTTAATTTTGAAAAGGGTCAAAACGGGAAAGCTGCCAGGAAAAAAATATAAGTTTCGATTTTGTTTCAAAAAAAAAATAATACTAAAAAAGCTGCTTCGATAACCCCTAGGGGTTAATTTTACACAGCCTCTGGTAGATAATCTAATTTAGTTCCACATTTTGCGCTGTTACCACTAGTTAAATCTTTTAGCATTATAGCACTAACACTATTACATATGTAGTATCGTGTCAAGACCATTTAAGAAATGATCAAATAAGTTTCGTATCCAAATTAAGGCCACTTTTGATTCCCGGAATTAGAGATTATCTCAATAAGATGACTGTTTGATGAGGATGTTTTGGCCAATAAACCGTACACCCTACTAAAAATCGAAATTTCAAATGTCCATGGCGTTTTCTCCAAATTGACCTTTTTCAAAATTGACCGGTGCGAATTCCTGTCAGTAACATTTAAGCAGAGAAAAAGAATATTATCGCCATAAAGTAAAAATACATAATCTTTATGCCGCTCACACATTTATTCGGAAACGTGACAAAACCAACAAAAATGATTTCGATATGGTTCCCTTTTCCGATGTGATTATAATTGTTAACCTGTTTTGCCCTGATAATTATTTTTTTTGTATTTTTTACTGGTAACTTAAGAAATTATATTAGTAATTTAACTGGAAAAACATCATACGGAAAATATGATCTACTGGAGCAAAGGTTACCAATACACAGATTTTGGATCATCATCGCGAGCTCTCCTGGATATCATTCCGTCACTCCACCTGGATATAAATATCATTTACATTATCGAATACAGTCAGTTTATCCATAATTAGGGGTTTTCTTTTTTTTTAATTGATCTTGCTTTGAAAGCGCTCTCGGCTTGATTAATATTTCTTATTTTAAATTCCGCGGGGAGTGGGATCTCGCTGTCTAAAAATACAATGTAATACAATGTAAAATATAATGTATGCAAGAAAAAACGCCGGAAATTCACGTGACATGATGCGGTACATGATGTACTTTAAAAAGATTGCTCAAAGTTTCATAGGGAACGTAATCTTGAAATTAGCAATAATTCGGAACAAATGTATTTCGTAACCAACGTACNAACCTAGACTGTTACATTTTTGGAGCTTTATGTAAGCCTAAAGAGCAGCAAAAATGTAACAGTCTAGGTTTTACCCCGTATACTTTCATACATACTCAGGAACCTGTGTTCAAGTACTGAGTGATTCAAGCTAAATCATTTAGCGAACAAAACATGCTAAATAAAAGCTAAACATGTTCTGGGTGAGATATAGAAAGTATCATATATACAGTCCATGACTCCTTACGTTTTACACCATTAGAGATGTTTTTGTCAAAAAAAATTCTAAAATAACCCCCTTAACTGTTGTTTGCCGACGCAGCACAAATTATTTGTGCGAAAAGGGCTTTACACCGGATTATATTTGACCGTAGAAATTTTTAAAGTATTGAAATTGAAGAAATATATCAAACAATTATTAAGGTTTTAATTTTTTATAATCAGCTAGACAAAACATCCCATTTTTCAAAATGCGGGTCTTAAATCTAAAACGTTCGTCACTACAAAACGTGACTGCTTGTATATATTCTTACGATAAATTTTCTGAAAGTATATTTCCTGATTAAAATAATCTGGCATTAATTTGGTTATTGAACAACGAGTTAAGGATTTAGAAAGGATGAGAACTGTTCAGTACAAATTGTGCTGAACCGGTAAATATGCACTAGACCCTTTCCAGTAAACAACAGTTAATAAGGCTGCTATTTTCGAGAATCAAAAACGTCCATTAGGAGTAAGCTTAGCTCCTCATCACTGATGTGTGTCAACTGGTAAATACCGGTGTAAATACCGGTTGTATGGTATCAAGATACCAAGTACGTGTTAGAATATTTTAAAGCAAACGAGGGCAAATGTTAGTTTCTTAAATTTTTATAATTGTACTCAATAAGTATTGGCCAAGTACGGAAATAGTATCCATTCGGAAAATAACAAAAATATCATTTTGTATTTCGCCAAAAAGTATTTCTAATTTGGTGAAGGGACCGCACATTTACATCGCATTTTAAAATTTATCTTTAGTATAACTTCGTATACAATTGTATTACGTTATGGCAAAGCAGTTAGAGTGCATTTATGCCAATTGACACACATTAGATGTAGTGTAAACACTTTTCTCGTCGTAACTACACATGTATACTAGTACACATTTATACAGTATACATGTACTAGTATACAGTATACTAGTACAAGAATAAAGTTTAATGGGAAGGTTTATGAAATGGTCCAAATTTTCTCATTTCACAGAACATGTTAAATTATTATCAATTAGATAAAGGCACTGGTTCAATTTGTCAGTCAATAATTTTGGCTAGAGACTTTTCCGGGAAAACGTTTCCTCGCGAAAAAATCTTCAAATTAAACCGGAAACTTTAAAATTGTTAATATGGTAGGTGCAAGGGTTGATTATACGGTCTGATATTTGAGAATATGTAAGGTCAGAAGATTTTGTGAAGTACAGTATGGGTAAAAATTAAACGTTTGCTGCTGTTCTAGTTTTTGATCTCGTAAAACGATTAGTAAGTCGCTTACAGGCTTAAAGCGAGTACGTGGCAATAAATTGCCGCGTGTGATTTTCGCTTTCAGAAAAATCCTTGAATCCTATTCTTAAAGATTGTATTTTTCAAATTTTATGTGACATATAGTTTTTTAATCTCTCTTCTAGGTAAATCCACGTGGTGTCTCAAACCACACACAAATACAATGTAAATAACAATAGATTGGGACACCGCGTGGATTGAGTCGGAAGAGAGATTAAAAGAACAATACCGTAGGTTTATTTTATTACGATTTTTTTAATTAGAATTTTTGTATAGTATTTTGAAACATATTCAAACACATACTTATTATTTTGGAAGTCATTACTTACCAAACATCTTCAATTCCTTACCGAAAACAGTTTAAGTTTTAAACAAGTTTTTTGTGATTCTTATTAGGTTATCATTTCTAACTCGTATGAGGTCAGT
>SCLG01000062.1:61507-78842 GCA_004367875.1 Oikopleura albicans
CGACAATGGCTACGTCCCATAAAAATGCAAACTTATTTCCACTTTCGTGAACTTTTCGGAAGCCTTCTTCAGCACTTTTTAGTTGAGTGGCGTTGACAACTTTCCAGAGTTTACTCCATTGTGAGGTATCATCGCGTGTTGCTTTCATTTTCAAATAATCATGTATTGACGTTTTTTCAACCGTTCCATACAACATGTCGGTTTGCTCTGATAAGTCCTTAATTTTGAAAGGTTAACTATTTGTACATATACCGTGACGTGAAAAACACACTTACCGCACAACTTTATAATTGTTAATATTCGCTACGTTTTAATAAAATTCCCTATTTCAAGAATTGACCATAAACGCAAAAACCTATCAAATTATTGGAATAATTAGACACAGCCCGACCCTTCCGTTTGAAGCAGCAGTGATGTGGGGCATTGTCGGGACCGCAACAGTAGATTAAAAACGGGAGCACAAGTGTTAATCCGACTTAAGAGTGGAGAAGAGCTCATTATTTCTAGAATATGTATGTGATTGTCAATGTGTGATGCCGCATCACTGATGCGCCAATCTTTCAAAAAAGGATATAGTAGGGATAGTAGGGATGTATTTCCTACTCTTAAGTGTACTAGAGGCTATAGTCTATAGCAAACCATAAATTATCCGAATACCTGAAATGAGGAAATCGGTTTTTCCATTTGGGTAACGGTCAAAAACGCTGCCAGGTTAGCCGTATAGCTGGACACAATGATAAGAATAAAAAACCACCAGACGCCAATGACGATTTGTGAGGACATTGTAACCAAATACATGTCGGTACTTTGTTGAACCAGTGAAGAATAAACAAACCAGAAAATGCCATGCAATGATGTATCGTGATACTTGGGGCCTCTGATGCGTTTTGGGCTTACTCGATTTAACACATAGAGTAGCAGTGAGACAATGACGAGGCCGGCAATGATTGAATACCATACTGTCACGTGAAATGGGTTAAGAAAGCTGGAAAGTAGGGATAAATGATATGTGAAATATGTTTTATAAACATGGTTGTTAACTCCATAGCCATCGCATGTTTAAAAATTTATAGCCAAAATTTGATCTAAGACAAATATATAACAGACATTTTCGGTTGAATTAAATATAATATTTACGGTCGTAATTTGTCGACGGTAATTTGCGGCCGTAATTTGTCAACGCTAATTTGCGGCGGTAATTTGTAAACGGTAATTTACGGCTGCAATTTGGCTAACCTTCAAACACATATTTTGTAATTTTCTCCAAACGGGCATACAAAACGCGTTTTTGATGGTGTTTCCTTTTATCAAATGTAACGGCAGTGAAAACTAACATAGAGTAATCGATTACAAAGTCGGATAGCAAATAAAAATACAATATTTGTTTTCGTAATGAATATTAATTAGTCATTTATTGGAGCTAGGAAACCTCAAAAAAGAGGTTATTTTCAATTAAAAGTTTTCACGCACATTTTTTTTTCTGTCATATTTTTCCAAAACTGTTACGTAGTCAACGGCGCACTNCTGCAGTCCGGATCAGTTAAAATTTTGTACTCGACAATGGCTACGTCCCATAAAAATGCAAACTTATTTCCACTTTCGTGAACTTTTCGGAAGCCTTCTTCAGCACTTTTTAGTTGAGTGGCGTTGACAACTTTCCAGAGTTTACTCCATTGTGAGGTATCATCGCGTGTTGCTTTCATTTTCAAATAATCATGTATTGACGTTTTTTCAACCGTTCCATACAACATGTCCGTTTGCTCTGATAAGTCCTTAATTTTGAAAGGTTAACTAGTTGTACATATACCGTGACGTGAAAAACACACTTACCGCACAACTTTTTAATTGTTAATATTCGCTACGTTTTAATAGAATTCTCTATTTCAAGAATTGGCCATAAACGCAAAATTTACTATGTGACATAGTCTATGTATAATAATTTCAATATACATGTATATATAACCCAACCTATAAATTTTATAGAATTATTGGAATAATTAGACACAGCCCGACCCTTCCGTTTGAAGCAGCAGTGTTGTATGGCATTGTCGGGACCGCAACAGCAGATTAAAAACGGGAGCACAAGTGTTAATCCGACTTAAGGACGGGTCCATAGCGTTGTTTACAAAATTTACTTCACGGGAAAACGCTATAAAAGCTATTTCACGCCATTAATTTCATTAATTTGTGTTACGAGCTCATGTAGAAATGTTGAAAGTATTGCATGAGAAAATGTTACACATCATAACCACCAACGTAGCGCCACCACGTGGCCGTGAAATTGAAGAAAATAGATATTTCAAACTCTATAGGCTTTCAAAGTTTTCACGCAATTGATTTAATTTTTAGGGCCAAATGCGTCAAATATCAATGCCAACAATAAAATGACGCGTTTTTTTTAATAAAAGGTCCAGAACTCGGTTAATGTCCAAAAAACTGAAAACGCAGGGGGTTTCGCAACTATTTTTGACCTTTATAATTAGTGAACAAATCAAGATTTTCGAAAAACTCTTCATTTTATTGTGGTCCAACCTTAGACCTAAACATTGACAGAAAAAACAAATTAATTCCATGTAAACTCTAAAAGCCTATAGCGTTTAAGTTTACTATTGGTGTTGAAAAAGGGGGCATCTTGTCTAAAAACTGCGTAAAACACAAGTAGGAAAATGGCCGGATAAACCCATTTGCCAGAATAAACTAAAAACACAAGTGGCCGGAAAAACCCTTACCCGGCCGGATAAACCCTCAGTGCGTGGGCGGAATTCGCGAAAAACTTTTGGGAAAAAAAGTGGCCGGATAAGCGCACGAGCGGGCAAAGTGGCCGGATAAGGGGGCCGGATAAACCCTTAAGCGGTGTATAGAATTATATAACGAAACTTCACCAACTATTTTTTTGGACCTTATTGATTACTATAAAAAAATAAATTCAGAAAAATAATATCAGATTTTTTGGAAATTAGATGGATGATTTTTTCCATCGTGGAATTTGAACCTATTTTTTGGACGTTATTTTTTTCTAGAAATTCCTCAATAATGAACTTGTTTGCACTTCATAATTGTAGTAGAACCTTAACCAATTCATAAAACAAATAAAAGTATTACTAAAATCTAGTTTTCCAGTTTTCGATCTTTATTTGTAAACAACTCCACATAGAGACCCGTCCTTAAGAGTGGAGAAGAGCTCATTATTTGCAGAATATTTGTCAGGTTAGAATAGTCTTCCACGGTGTTTTTCTTCTTTTTAGTAATGTAGGTTGAGCACGTGACCAAAAATAAAAACAACTTTTAGCGAAGGACAATTTCATCTAAATCTACGATAAATCCATTGTATGTGATTGTCAATGTGTGATGCCGCATCACTGATGCGCCAATCTTTCGAAAAAGGATATAGTAGGGATAGAAGGGATGTATTTCCTACTCTTAAGTGTACTATAGCAAGACATAAATTATCCGAATACCTGAAATGAGGAAATCGGTTTTTCCATTTGGGTAACGGTCAAAAACGCTGCCAGGTTAGCCGTATAGCTGGACACAATGATAAGAATAAAAAACCACCAGACGCCAATGACGATTTGTGAGGACATTGTAACCAAATACATGTCGGTACTTTGTTGAACCAGTGAAGAATACACAAACCAGAAAATGCCATGCAATGATGTATCGTGATACTTGGGGCCTCTGATGCGTTTTGGGCTCACTCGATTCAACACATAGAGTAGCAGTGAGACAATGACGAGGCCGGCAATTATTGAATACCATACTGTCACGTGAAATGGGTTAAGAAAACTGGAAAGTAGGGATAAATGATATGTGAAATATGTTTTATAAACATGGTTGTTAACTCCATAGCCATCGCATGTTTAAGAATTAAATATAATATTTACGGTCGTAATTTGTCGACGGTAATTTGCGGCCGTAATTTGTCAACGCTAATTTGCGGCGGTAATTTGTCAACGGTAATTTACGGCTGCAATTTGGCTTAAGAAAACGATATGGGTTATCTAAAAACAAAAAAAGTATGGATTCTGCATGCGTTTTTTAAAAATAGGATTTTTTTACTAATAGGATTTTTTGAGCATTATAATTATGGGAGAAAAAATAAAACAAAATTATATTCATTTTTTTTGTCTAATCGATGGATTTAATTTAGCATTTTTTTTTTTTCAGAATGATCCCTTTACTAAAAAGATTTGAAACGGCTGGCTTTTTTTTCATCAAAATACCAACAGCATAATCCATATATCTTTTAGTAAAATCGACAACCTGCTCGCGTTGTGGGGTGACGGTCATTGCAGAGACGGCAAAATCAGCCCTTCCTGATTCTACATCCCCAACAAGGCCCGACCACTGCATTGTGCCATTTGGCCCCGTAGGTCTATATGAGCCATAGTCTGTACCTTCAAATATTTCGTAGCGAAAGTTGATTCTTTCGGACAAAATTTTCAGTAGATCAATCGCGGGTTCGAATTAAAACCGTGTCGAATTTGTCTGGCTATTTTCCAACTAAGAAATACTGTATTTTTGTAATTTGTCGGGCAAAATAAAAAGTACAAAATTTAATTTGTGAAAGTCACCGAGTGAACTTTTGAATTTCGGATAAAGAATTTCAAACTTATCTTGTACTATCTTATCTAGTAATATCTTTTTTTTCAAAATAACCGGCATTTTCACCGACACTTAGCTTTTGGTACACAAAATCATAACCCGCTTACAAACAGATTAGATTGCAAACTTTGGACACCCACTGAGCTTTGGAAAATAATTGAGATTTTAACTAAAATTTATGGGATAATTTCTGCACTAAAAAAAAATCAGAAAATAATCGAACAAAATCATGATGACTTAAATTCAAACTCGCCAATTGAAAATCCAGTCCAGATTGCCCGGCCATTTGTATCCACCTGTTTGAAAACAAAGGGCTCATCGACGATAGTGACTACCCTGTATGTACGGTTAAAATAGTGATCAGAGTTCACTTTTATAGTGCCAAAACTTGGATCTAGCACGCCCGTGCACGCTTTATAGATCATCTCGTGCAATGAGACGCACTCAATCGACATTTTTCCGTAGTCATTTTTACGTGTGCAAATCTCGAGCTGGTTGGCCTTTATCGTGACTGTCAAAATTAATTTCCGGCACTGCGGAATCCCGCAGAAAACGTTTTATGTCGAAAAACTGAATGCAAAAAACTGGATCGGGGTCTATTTCGCTTCATTTTTTTGTGAGAAAAGTTTTCCTGTTTTTTCGGCGAAACATTTTTTCTGCGAGATGCGTTTTGTCTGAAAGACCGTGGTGCCAGTGAGACAACGCACAACTTATTACATTGTATGTTCAAGTTGAGTTTGGACAGGCTACCTGATTCCCATCTCGCCATTTCATACATGTTTCTTTCCTTTTACTAGTATCATCCGCCTTGTTTGGAAATCGGCCAATCAATTCTTTCATTGCTTCGCGAACAATTACTCCAGACTCCCATGTTGTTTGATTTGACAGTGAGCACTCCATTTCTTGTGCCTAAAAACCGAAATAAATAAAGCAGTACATCACTCGCATAATAGACACTTTTGGTTGAAAAATTTTATATAGTAAATTGATACTTTGCGCATAATTAAGTACGGCTAACACATCATCAAAATGAACCATATTTCTTTTTATCCCTTTTATAGTTCACATTCAAGATTTTTGAAAAGTATAATTATACTGTATAATGAATTTGACGGCAATGCAGTAACATACTGTGAGTATGAGCTACCAAACTCCATAGTTGTTATTTATTATAGTCGTGGAATCTTTAGACCTGACCCCAAGACTTTTTGGCCGCGTTCCAGAATTTGGAACAAGGGTTTACAAACAATTACTAAGTAATTATTACTTCCAAGTGACATGTCATTTAAATAGACAGACTGTTTACTGTGAACATTTCATTTCTTGCGCCTGAAAAGCATACAAAAAACAAAAATAAAATAAGCTAGTTTAAGATGAGGATTGAACTTGAGAAACATTTAGAAAACACAAAAAGGAGCGGCAATTAGTTTAGTGAATTTACCTTAACTTCTTTTTCTTTATTGTAACCCTTTTCATCGCGCAACATTCTCATTGTATTCCCCATCATAGCCGTGACTTTGCGCACAATTTCAGTAACATTGCCTTTCACGTCTTTACTACAAAATAGACTTTAACCCTTGCAGTATTAAGTTGGAACGCACGGTTGTCTAGTGGTTTTCGTTATAATGAATCAATAAAAATTTGCCAACAACGAGTCATAAAAATTAGGTTCAATTGATTGCGGTCAGACCCATTTGGACCTGCACTCGCTCTTGTTTTTGAGCGCAGCAGCGGGCGACCGAAAATAAAAAAACGAGTTTTAGCACGATTATGAGCGTGTTGAATATAAAGAAAACATCCCACCTATAATGGATAATCAGGAAAATTTTAACGCCATAATTTTTCTTCGATCATAAAACGTGCCAAATATTCTGTGTTCAGTTCATATAATTCGTGCTATTATGAAACAAATGGTTGGCCTTTCAAGTCGGAAAAATGGGAATTCAAATTTGTATTTTTTTTACATTATATTATTTGTTTTGAACAATATTATTGAAAGATTTTAGGTCTTGCCCCAAAAACTAGCTTTTGAGACAATTTTGGATAAATGATGGAAAAGGTTCACCTTTAGTGACATCCAGTTCGCGCGGCCATGTCTAATAATTTTTACTAATAGTCTACTGTGTGGTCCAACAATGAGTTAGCCGGGGAAAATTTGTGCACGCACTTTTATATTATTTCAGCATGAAAAGTGTGTGTCAAAATTTGTCTCTGTCTAATTCATTGTTGGACCATACGGTATGAATTTTGAGATTATCGTGTCGACGATTCGTCGACATTCGAGTTCTAAAAAATGTGCAAAGAAGACATTTTTTTGTAAAATAGAAACGTTTTTGTCAAATTATGTATTAGTATAACATCATACCCTAAATTGTTTTGTGATGCTTTATCGCCAACTTTCGCCGTGGTTACAATGCTGACCATGTGGCTGTTAATTATATTCTGCATGTCATAGTCGCCATTTTGAGGGAAAACGCGTTGGTCCCAATTAACCAAAATGCGCATGCGCGCCTTGTTAACATCGTCCAGCTCGCTCGACATTTTATGAATGAAACGTTCCACCGTGTTGCCACTCGTGAACAAAATCGTGAACAAATCGCCATTATAGGAGCCGGTTTGCGAGTTGAGCTCGTCAAAACAATTATTGATGACGTTGAACACGGTACCGTCGCGAGCCCCGCTTTCATCCATTTGGACAAATGCCGCCGTCGATGATTGGTCGCCTAGTAGCCGGAAAAAATACTGGAGAGCTTCAAATTTGTAGCTGAAATTTATTAGTTAGTTTTAAGCGGCACAGACTGTATTTTTTTGATCTCGGGGCCTTTGAGAGTTAAGTTTCTGGATATTGTATTGTTTTCTTGGATATAAAGGACTAGAACGGCAAAATATTAATTTTAAAATTAAATGACCACCCGTTAGTACGGTACCTCTCATCTAGGGAGGTAAGTGAACGCGTTTATTTTCGAAATTTTAAAATACAAAATTATAAAACAATCGAGGCGGGTTCATTAGTAACTTTATAATATTATTATACTCAACGTTATTCACTTACTTGTCATCAAATATAATGATTAAACGAGCAAAAGTTTGGTATGATAAAAAGGCCGAAATTAATTGTGCGGACTGTTGGTAATGATCGCCTAAAACTTCAATGCCGATATCAACCGTCATTTTCGTGTTGAGACCCGAAATTTTCTTTTCGTCTAAGGAATATTGGTCATCAAGTGGAACAGCAAATAGTGGAATGCCGAGCGCTTCGGAAATCGGTTGCGCCTTTAAAATTGTTCGGGTAGACGCTATCGTCACGAAGGACAAAACTCCGCGCTTTTACGAGATTTTTCATCATTTCATTTTTGTATGTATTAAAACCGCTCCATTTCATGAAATAAATAGGCATAACTTACCCCTAGTATTATATTCGTTTCGAAGTAGCAGCTAGTGTTGCGAAAGTGCGACTAACGCTAACGACGGTCGTCGACGTGCCTAACGCTGACGCTAATTTCACCCATCAACATCCGCGCGCCTAACGCTACCAGGAAATTGGGCCATTTTTGCAACACTGGTAGCAACTTAGCTGATGATATGTTATTTTTGTTTTTACAATGATAACAAATGACTGGTACACAATGTGTAATGAATCGTATAAAAAATAATAAGGGATGCCGAGGTAAAACAAAAAAGAAATCGCAAAAAAACTATAATGGCCATCTTGTCGGAAATTAAAAGCTAAGGGTAGNGGGGCCATTTTTTCAAAATATGAAAAGACCCTTGTTTGGGTAGTATTTTTCTGGAGAACTTTTGAGCATAATGCTTATAATTTATAAAATTTTATAATATTTTGACCAGCGATTAGTACTAAATAATGCACTAGTAGGGAGTCTGGGAGTTAAAAACAAAATTTGTAATTTAAATCTCTGCCTTTGCTGCAGCACACATGGCTTTGTGTAAATCGTTAATCGAATCCATTTTGGCCAGATCGATTGGAATGACTTCATCAATCATACTTCTACAATTGGCATTATCTGTAAATTGTCAAAAAAGTAAATGAGACGTACCTGGCCATTAATTCTTCCGGTCGGAATGCATACTTTTGCCCGGCCTTTCCGCCAAAGTCGTTCATTGCATCGGTAAAATAATCCAATTCCGAAATTATCGAAAATGACCGTTTGCCGCCAACTGTAGTATTTTTACTCAACAGGCATTGGCCAATTAACGGTATAGTTAAACACTTATTTTGGGTTTTTATAAGTTTTTATCTTTACAACTTAAATTACGTTTGTATAACGCAATAAATTTTTCTGACAAAACAACCCCGAATCTTACGATAAGTTTTTCTGTGGTTCTGCGACTATCAGTTTCCCATAGTTTCATACTTATAATAACATAATACCAATAGAAATAAAAATGCCAAAAATAGCAATAAAATAAAAGTGAAATGAATATGGCCTATATTATGAATGCAAGCCATATTTTTTGCCGGTTCCCAGCAGTTAAACTTGACTAAACGTTAATTGTGTCACTGTATTTAGTGTTTATACTTTTTTGGTATAAAAAACGGTTTTATCATATTAATGACCTGATATTTGTCGTCAGAAATTCTTAATTTGTATGAGAGAAGAAAAAATAAGGGATGCCGAGCAAAAAAACTGTAATGGCCATCTTGTCGGAAATAAAAAGTTAGCCTTGAGGACCGATGTCCGTTTTCGCCCAAGTTCAACCGATGAGGTCATATTTGCAAATAATTGCAAATAAAATGGACATTGGTCCTCAAAGGTTAACTTTTAATTTCCGATAATATGGCCATTTCAGTTTTTTGCTCGGCATCCCTTATTTTTTCTTCTCTAAGATTGACGGATTTTTTAACCTTATTTTTTATTTAAGATTTTTTTTTAATTAAAGTGCAAAAATAGTTCAAAAGTGTTACGATCTTATTTCGTCTTGTTGTATCTGTTTTAAAAGATATTAAGAATGTTGGCTTAGAGATTAGTGCGAATAACTTTGTAAAAAAACTTGCCTTTTGAATGCGTATTTTTAATGAAGCTCTTTATAAAATAAAAACTTTTGTAAACTCTTTTATAGTCTTTAACCCAATCCCCATGTACTCACGATCATCCTTCCAAAGGACGAAACCCCAAATGGCCATCGGATATTCGTTGCATCTCTCATCTTTTATTTATATTGCATAAAATAGTTAATAAAATTTACAATTTAAAGCGGGTTTTTATCATCAACTTTATATTCCAATCAGGTCGGGATCTCTCTTTGCACAGTATACAAATGTTAACGGCCAATTTTGAACAGAGCAAATGCACAACTGGAAAAAACGTTTTTTTTTTCTTCACTAGGCTGTTCAAACTAAGAAAATGTGCCTCAATATAGGGCATTATCACTAATTGGATTCTTTGTATTTTTCAAAAAAAAAAGAATGTCAGTTTTTAGAATATTTAAACAGGCATTGAAGAAATATATCACTAAAAACCTACGAAATCTAATGAATAATGATGGGGGGGGGGGGGGGGCGAGACGAAGCCATCCCTTACTTGGAGATTTAACTGTTTTTTAATTACTGAATTGAGATACCCACTATTTTCTGAAAACCGATTTTGGCAAAAATCCTAATTTTTAACAAAGCTTTGTTCTTAAAAAACTCGGTGTCCTTTTTTCATAATATTCGGATTTTTTCACGACAAGTGCACCGGTGGCTTAATTTTCGAGCTGATTTGTAAAAAGTGACCCAGATTTTTTTTCTCATTTTTCAGTGCAAACAGCCTACTCTCGACCCTTTCAATAAAAAAAGAAGAAATTTTTGTTGTTGTTTTTTTTCGTAGAATTCGATGTCTACCAAAAAGCTACCAAAAAGAAAGTGCACCAAGTTAATTACAGAAATGAATAATTAAATTCGTGCTCCCTTTCCGTTAAACATTCCATTCAACATCAATGTTTTAATTACATGGGTTTTTTCTTTTACCGCGAAAATGTATATTATAAGGGTGGCAACGTTTAATATTGATATTCTTTTGGTCTGACAAAAAAAAATAAATTTATTCTTTATGATTTTTAATAGAACTGTTTGCTGAAAAATCGTCACTTTTTCAAGTTAAGAAATTGATTTCGAATCAATAATGCGGCATCATTAGACCTAGCGGGATTGGCCAAATATTATTTTATATTAAATATTTATATAAAATTTTATATTAAATATTACTTTATACTTAAAGTATCGTTTTCGCCAAAGAAGGTTTGTGGTCGCAAACTACGGAGTTTTCAGCAAAATACAATTACTCCAAATAAGGGACGCTAGACGACGAAGTCGCATGGCTAATTGGCCAGTTTCAATATCATATTGACAATGTGAAATNAAAATAAATTTATTATTTATGATTTTTAAAAGAACCGTTTGCTGAAAAATCGTCACTTTTTCAAGTTAAGAAATTGATTTCGAATCAATAATGCGGCATCATTAGACCTAGCGGGAATAAGGATTGGCCAAATATTATTTTATATTAAATATTTATATAAAATTTTATATTAAATATTACTTTATACTTAAAGTATCGTTTTCGCCAAAGAAGGGTCGTGGTCGCAAACTACGGAGTTTTCAGCAAAATACAATTACTCCAAATAAGGGACGCTAGACCACGAAGTCGCTTGGCTAATTGGCCAGTTTCAATATCATATTGACAATGTGAAATAACTTTTTAATAGTTAAATATATAACAATTTGTTGTTATTACAGTCCTTAACCATTTATCGGACGTTTTCGGTTCTTGAAAATAGCGTCCGATAAATGAGCATCGTCACAAAAGAGGTCATTTTTTTATTAGAATGACCCCATTTTGGCCAAAAAAGCGTCCGATAAATGGTAAAGAACTGTATATTATTTAATATACCGTTTAATAATATCGATTTTCACCCGATTTGACTAAAAATTCTTGTTCTACAGTTATCAAACATTCAAAAACGACCGTCTACAGATGTGGCCACACTGCGCAGTCTATGGTTAAGATGACGACCGATCATTTGGAGGCCCAGCTACTATAAGCCGGTATCCGTTTTATACCCTACCTCTTCTGTTTTTTGAAAAGTTCGCGAATCCTTTTCTTTTGGCAAAAGGTGAGGTGGATTCGGGAAACGGGAAATTGAATATCGGTTCGCGAACAATCTTCCTCCAAAAAATGTCCGTCATAAAAGGACAAGATCAGAAATAACTTGTAAGTTGCATTACTGTTTCAATAAATCTTCAATAAACTCTGAATTATTTTTTATTTGGTTCCTTTTTATATCTGTATCTATATTTGGTGTGCCTGTGCCCTACAAATTGATTATTCGGTTATGTGCTGCCGAAGGGCTTGATAAAAGAGACATTGTTGATAGGAAAATGTCTTTACATTTTTTACTGGAACCATTTAACCTTGTAATTCAGATTTTATTTGTCATTATTATTCTTTATTCACAAAGTTAAATATTACAGGGAGTGCGCCCTACAAGAAACACCTCCACAAAGGATGGAATCCATCGTATGGGACGTTTTCTGAAAAACTCTACGAGGACGCTCTACAAGGGACACTCCGTAAGGGACAAAAAAGGTCAACCATGCCCTAGATAACGTGTTTAATTATATTTTTTCATGTTTACAACTATTTTATAAATCAGAAGTGTAAAATAAAATTTCAGTCTCTACTGCGTTGTAGGTTTCATTAAGGGGTTAAATGTTTTTGTACAGTGTTGAACGGGAGAAAGTTTTTATACATCTGGATAGGTTAAATTTCCTTTGCGTGTCACGTCTTATGGTTCTAGATTCTGATGTGTTTAGATTAACTCCCAGGGAATATGTGTGCATATATGCACGCCACTTGTTTTTTCCGTCGATTTAAGGTATATGGAGGCCCCGTAGGTCAAAACGGGTATTGCTGACCCGCCTCAACTTTTCGAGAAAATTACATTGACGGTATCGCCGATAATTTTTGCCAGTTTAGCAGTTACGATTTTGGAGGAGTTTTATTCCAAATTCTTTAGACTTTAAAGGAAGATCCGAATAATGAATAAGCATGGTCGTTAGCAGCTCGTCTTTATGTTTGAGTATCTATTAGTTAAACTATCGACAGTCATTCGTTGACATACAACTGTCTTCATTTTAGTAAACATTAAATTTAATTAAGCAATAACAACACGAAAATATATACAATATATAATGAAAGAAACGATTAGATCTGACATTCGATCAATTCGTTTCGGAACTCATTACTATATTCTACAGTTTATTAAACATATTCTGGTTATTTTTGTGACGTTTGTTGGTTAATCCAATCTTTCAACATTCTATGAAAAATGACATCACATGGGTCTTAATTAAATTTACCAAAACTTAATTTAGCGGTCAAAAGGTTAATTATATTGTTGTCGAAACGGCTTATTACTGTACACGTATGGGCGTTATGTGAGGGTTATAAGAATTCACCGACCTTCCAATACTCCCCAACTATAAAGGCCCATATTAGCCATCTGTATGAATATTGGTACAATAAATTATCATTATACCCTTTGGTTTAAAAATTGGCATGCATTTTTAAGCACTTTTATCTTAGCACTTATTGGACTGAAACATATCGATTGTCAGATCACTTTAAAAGTTTGCGCATCGGATTCAGCATTTTCCACTGAGCAAAAATATTATTACGAAAAATTCCTAACTTTAACTCTTACGGGAAAAATGGGGAAAATGGAATGAATTTATTTTTCGAAGGATTTCATTCCAAAATGAAGAAAACGTATGGGATTGTAATCTATCCCAAACAGCGGGTGCCCTAGTCACACCCTATTGTCTTAAGACAATTCCATTACAGTCCTTTCTCCCATTTTAGCCGTTTTTGGTTCTCGAAAAAAGCGGCTGTTAGGGGATAAACGGCCCCAATACGGTTAATTTGGGACACATTTATATCAAAATGGGGTTTTGAACTACTAAATGTCAATTTTACGACTTGTTCCAATATTAATGCGACACTTTAGGATTCTAAGGGTTTATTTTTGACACTCGTATTGAAATTGATTATTCCGATTTTTATACAGCAAAAAGCATAATGGCATAAACGGCCATCATGATAGCGCCCGTTATGGGAGTAAGGACTGTATCTTAACACTTTTTGAGCACTTTGGGAGATAAGATAAACGTTCGGTGGTGGTAATAATAGCAAAATAGCGTTAAAATCATATGAAGATTACTAAAAGCCCGACAGTCTGTGCGTCAACATACGGTATATAAAAGGTGGACTTTTAAAGAATATACTGTCTGTACGCGCTTTGAGTATCCAGGTTTAAGCTTGTTTAATCCCAAGTAGTTATACATGTAACATCATCGCGATACATAAAGTGTAAAAACAACGGTATAAAAAGGTAAATAATATGACGGCAATTTCATGCGACAATAATGCACTATAGTGCCTGATTTCGCGAACAACGGAAAATAAAACAAATCAGAGAAGCATATGCTTTATTATAGAAGTGTAACACCTATTTCCTGTTATAATAATTTGTTGAATTAACTTGCTGCCGCATTTTGAAGCATGCGAATCACTTCCGAAAGACTCTAAATTAAGCCACAATTAGAAATAATCAAATAATTGCACGCATGTTAAGATAAACCACAATATGCATAATTATTTTTTTATATTTGACTTTGCTTGGACGGAAAAAACGACAAAAATTATATACACGCAATCGTCCTCTTATCGGGCTCCTTCACATAAATTTCGGAGATGTCATGACTGCAAAATTTCAATATTCAAATTTTCAAACGGGCCTTGACCAAAATTTTAGATTTTTTAATGTAACCAACGGATTTGTACAAGTCAAGGAAATTGAACCGGAAGTCAAACCGGAAGTCATGAATGACTCGACGCCCACCACGCTGAGGAAACCTGACAGGTAGTGAAAAAATTGAATTTCATTTTTCATTTTATTTTTCTTTTGTTCGTTCTGTTGCATATTGTGAGCGTTAACGGGATTAATCGTAAGATGCCGCCTGACGGATCATTGACAGTCGAAATTGACAGTCTGTAGCTTGTGGCCTTTTAACGTGTTGCATAATTTCTGTAGGCGACCACGAAGAAATGGAAAGAAAATCAATTTCCGAAAAATTAAGCAGACGCCGTTTGAATTGGTATAAAGTACAAACTGAATAATGTACTACACTGCCTAAGGGTTTATCAGGCCACTTTCGCCTTCCAAAACCAGCCTGATAAACCTCAAAGACGTAGGCGGAACAGCTGAAGAATGTGCAAAACACGGTGGCTTGATAAGTGCACAAGCGGGGAATTGCGTAATACCAATTTTTTATTATCCAATGAGCGACCTGCTTGATAATGGCCTGACTATGGTTAGCATACAAATTTCAATTCTGAACGTCGTTTTTTCAAAACTCGATTAAAAAATATAAAAAAACAAATTGGTTGAAGATATAGTGATTACAGTAAGTTTAACTTACAGTAATACAGTTAACATTCATTGAAAAAAAGTTACAAAGTCAGATTTTTGGATAAGATTGTGAGATTATTTTTAAAAGATTAATTGAAGAACCCGCTTGTAAAAACACCAAAAAAGTGACCTGCGCACCTGTGCCCATCAACTGCCATATGTTTATCGAAACAAAAAACTGTAAAAAATTATATTCTCCTTTTCGCGATTTTTGCTCTTACGCCAAAGATCATAAAGATTTTCATCTCTCTGAAGGACGCCAAACTTTTTTTTTGGTGAAAAAGTGTTGCCTTTTTCTAAAGTGCGGAAATCGTAGAAATTCCAAAAATATACGCAACGTGTCTTGTTGTTAGCTCGGCACCGAACATAGGAAACACATAAGAGAGATATATTTCAGTGCACATCTTACTACATCTTTAATAAGACGACGTCTTTTTGGCTGTTTCGCTGCGTAACCGGTAAGTGGCCAATTGTGGCTTTTTGTTGAAGTTTCAATGATTTTCGGACACGAGTGTACAAAACCGCGGTTTGCTTAGCCAATCGGCACCCAAAATATATAAAAAAAGAGATATACGAAATTAGACTTACTGAGGTCCACTTAAGACTGAAGTTACTCTTTCATCATTAGCGTTTTTGTTATCTGCTTTACGGCCACTCATAAATGCGTGCTTACGAGGAGTAGAATGTTACAAATTAGGTTCTATAATTCTTTTTTTTTCGATTCTATTACTTTTTTCTGACCTACTCGAGATGGGATAATTAGAAGACGATGTTACGAAAAGTAAACCAGAAAAAATGTTGCGTTTTGAAAGTCCAGACTTTTTCCCGCAAAATTTTCAGTGATTTTTAAAGTTTATGATTCAGACTATGAACCACAGAGTTAGTTTGTGAATTTCAAAATAAAACTTAATTTGGCTTTGAGGGGTTAACAATTTGTAATTTTAAAAAAATATTATATTTATAATTGAGAAATATTTAAAATCTAAGAATTTAGTTTAACTTACAGAGGAAAAGTCTTGCCGATTTTAAAGATTTTTTGGTGATTTTCTTTTCCTCGGAATAATTCGTTATAATTTATAACTGTACATATGTTTGAAAGTTAATAATTTTAGCGCTGTGCGTATTTAAGTTTTCCCATTGTGTACTTTTTTTTTATGAATATAGTATGGTAGATACTGTACGATCCATACAAATTTTCCCAATTTGAGCATAATGAATTTCTAAATGTTGCTAGATATGGAAATAAGGGGAAAATCACAACAAGATCGAAAGAACGAAGCAAAACAGAAATATTAGCCTATTTATGACGTGATAATTAGAAGGCGCTGCCATTAAATTTGATGTCATGAATCAATATATATAGATCAATGTATTTCTAGTTATGCAATGATCTGACATTATCCGGATGTCCGAAATGTGAGGTTATCACTTTCACTTTTTTAGATATTGTTTTTATTATCCCTACTTTCCCGGAATTATGGTTTGCTGGGCAATCAATCCTACCTTTAACACGTATATAAATAGGCCCTTACATGGGGTACGGTCCGTATCCTATGCGTTTGCATCAATAATTCTAGATATTTGTGGCGCTCAGCGCGCGTGATTTTTAGTCAGTTTTCGGTTTAATTGTTTCCTTTAGATTATATTATACATTTCATAATATTCCCGTTTTTAGATGGAATGTTACATTATCTCCATAAAGTCGACAAAATAAAAAAAAAGTCAAAAGCCGCAAATTTTGTTTTTAGAACATGGCTAAAAAGCCACAATTAAAGCAATTAATTAAAATGTGAAATGTTAATTGTAAACTTGAACATCTAAAGGGCGCATTTAGGTCTACTAGTATAGCGGAAACGATCAACTATGTGATTATAACCAAGGCAACGTAGTAGATGATAATCTTGGTATGTTTCTCTTCTACTTGGACAATCTTGAAAAATCCTGTCTCGGCATGTTCTAAACTGAACATACTCAGATGGATAAAAATGATAAAAAACGGACACCATTATATTCAATTTAATTAAAATGCGCCTTTTTTTCTTTCTTGCCTAATTCTTGATCTAGCACGAATTTCTAAAACGCACATTTGAACATGTTTCGACGCTTCCTGAGTAGCCAATTAACTGATTAAATGATCCACCATTTGGTGGTCGACTTATTTCGCATTTTACAATTTATCTTAGATAATAGTATATCAAATGCGTTTAAATACGTAATACAAAAAACGGCCCTTATGGGATTATTGACCCCCAAAATACTT
>SCLG01000062.1:86237-107745 GCA_004367875.1 Oikopleura albicans
CTGCATAAAGTTTTGCAACAAAACAATTAAAACAAATGTTCAAGTAATAATGTTCAAGGAAGTGTGTCATAAAAGCAAAAGTACAGTAAAGGATCTCTCGATGTGGGCTTTTTCACGAAAATTTGCTTTCACGAAAAAAACCCTTGTTCGACTACCCCATGTACTCATTTTTGTACAGTGTAAAGGTGAAAATTCAAAGTTTCGCGTCAAAAGTGTGATTGGCCGAAAAATTTACTACATTGTTATTTTAGTTTTTTTTTGTAGCGAAATCCACGTGGTGTCTCAATCCACTAAAAAGATACTGATGGCTTTAAATGAGATATTATATCTTGCTAATTGATAGGGACACCGCGTGGATTTTGCTACAAAAATACTTTTTTCTATTGACAAACATATTTTATTGTTTTGAAGTAAAATTACAGAGGTAACAATGTAGTACTGGATAACGTTTTTTGGTTAAATAAAATTTTCATGACGAACTTTTTACACAGTCTAAAAGTTAGACTATTCAACAGTCAGGCTAACGGTACCAAGTTAAATTATCGATTAAACAAAAACAAAATGTGAAAAATAAACAAAAGTCTCATTTATGTTTATACTTCCTTCGACTTGATCATTCCGATCCACTTTTTTTTTCAACAAATTGATGATCTGTATGAAATGTTTCCTTTTTGTAGTATTTTTAGATTTTTTGATGTAAATCCATCAATCAGTGATTCAATCACACCAAAAATACAAATGAATATTGCCGAAAATAAAATATATAAATTTCAAACACAACAAGAAGGGTTCCCGTAAGTGTTCCAGATGATTAACTCGGAAGTACACAACAAATTGACCATGCGTTTCATTTTCTCACGGGTTCACTCTTTTAGAGACCGCAGTTTAAAATTTTACCGGTTTATTGAGACCGTACTTGTATTTTTAAAAAAAATATACAAACAATGTATTAACATTTTCACCGCCAATAACGTCATCTGACCTTTATTTACGTAAAATTTTATTTGTCGAAAATTCCAAGATTCTAGTTTTTTCCGCAGGAATTTTTTTTTAATTCACATGTTGGATTGGTAGAACACATTAATGAAATAAAAAAATATGAAAGAGGGTACACTTTAAGGCGCTAGAGAGCATACCTGTTTCATATAATGTTCGTAAGTTTCCTGTTATTGAATTCACAACAGTAATTATTACAGGAGTAGTCGAATTCCGGGACATCTTACAAAAACTCCGATAATAGGACGCTTTTTATTACTAAAAAGGCTTTAAAGTCCGATTCCGGGATACAAAGTCAGCATTCCGGTTGATTTTTCGTGATGAAATGAGACGAAAGTCCAATTTCGGGATACAAAGGGAATCAAATTTGCCAAACGTGTCCATAAAAACGTCTCCAAACGTCGAATACCCCTTGTATACAAAAAACATCAAATTGGCTTTCCAGATCGTTAGGTCAACTATAATAGTCCAATATAAATCCCCGGATAAAGTTCATTTCCCAACTCCAATTTGTTAAATTTTATGGGCAGTGGATTACTCGCGCCATTTTTTTTTGTTGCTGGTGTTTAAAACGACCATTGTTTTGTTATTAAATTTAACATAATTTTTCGCGGGGGTCCCTCGTAAGTTATAGTATGTTGTGTCAATTTTGCCTGTGATCTGATTGAGTACCCTAGAATTGAGCCAATTTTAAAGTCGAAGACGCCAATTTCACAGTTTAATTTGACGAAACAAAATCGTAAATTTGATCCATTAGGGTCTGGATCGCGACTTTTTGTGCGCCTCTGTCTCTCGAATGCCGCACTCACCAAATTTCTTCCCATTCACACTATAATAGATTTTGAAAAAAAATCAAAATCAAAATTATTGTGAGAGACGAATTAGACCCTCATTTTCGCCGAAGATCAAAGACATTTAATTGAACAAATTATTTTGATATTTTCTGATATGCGGGTTTGATCATCAAGCTCATTTTGGTTAATAAAATTCGTCGAAGCACTCACCATCGGTGACTGATCGTTTTTTCTTCTTCTCGTGGACTTCGAATATAAATAAGAAGCCTACTGACCGGTTCTGATGAAAATCGGCCAAGATTTCTAACATTTCTAGAATCTAAATAACCGAATGGGCATGACGGAATTATCCTGGAAAAATAGAAACTCTGGTAGCATTAAATTTTGAAATATAAGCATACAACATAACGTAAACTGTATAAAGCTTTCAGGGCACACATAAAATAAACGAAAATTTAATTCAGATTTATTTTTAAAACGTGCATTTCTATACGTTTTCTAATACATCATATCATATGGTCCATGAATTTTGTTAACTTTTAGATATTTTGTTAACTTCTGGGTATTTTGTTATTTTCTAGGTATTTTGTTAACTTTAGTTGACAGTACGTCAACTAAAATTGGAAAAATATGACGCGAACCGACTGTTAATTTGCATGACTTTTTGTTAATGTCCGGGCGTTTTGTTAACTTTAGGGGCGTTAACTTCCGTGGATAAGCGGTGTACGTTATAATACGAATTTGGAGAGATTGGTAGGCTTTTAAACTTACTTTCGTTTTCAGACTGAATTGTTACTATTTCGGAGAAATCTTAATTATAAAATTATTTTTTTGAAATCTTTATTACAAGTTAAAATTTTTAAAACAGAAAAAGTAAAGGACAATATACAGAAGAACAAAAATAACGGGATTTTTTTTTCTCATTTTGTCGTTATAAAAAACCGCGTGCATATGTTACGTAATCAAACGCTACATTTACCACGGTTCATTAACCCGCTACATTAATCGTGTCTGTAAAGTGTTTGGTACGGTCGGTGGCGATTAGAAACGCCAAATTTCTGGATTTTGTTCATGTTGAAATATCAAAAAAAAGGAGGCGAAAAAGTGAAACTGGTTGGGATTCAACGAACATCTAAACTTTTTATACATATTTTGAAGGCTTCTTATTGAAGTGCTATACTGGTGTGTCTCTGGTGAACCTGACTTAGAATTAAAACCATGAAAGGTTATTGCGACATCGCCAACTACTTTCCATTCGCTATCGAGGTTCTAATCATCTACCTTATAAGTTTAATCAAATGCCAACTCCAATATTATGTCTTAAGAGCGGTTTGAAATTTAGAGATTGTTCTTGAAAAAAGGGCGAATGAAGATTAACGCGCCATCTAAAACGCGCGCTCCTTTAAATCACGTTTGCCATTTATATGAGCTGCCATGAACAAATAGGCACCGTGATATTTCGCAGAAAATGTAGTCTGTCAGATATGTTTCCTGCGAAAAACCCCGTTCTGCGAGACACTTTTTATGCGAGTAATGTTTTCTGCGATATCTGCGTGGGCGCCGTTGGTCCCTAGTATGTATTTTTTTTTCTCGCCAAAACGGTCCTTTAATTATTTTTGGCCAATAGAACCTATTTAATTAATCTAAAAACAATTTTGCAAAAATTATAGAACTAAAAAGTTAATAAAAAATGTGGAAAAATAGAATTATCAAAAAATTAAAGTGAGCTTTAGAATTTTTTGAATGTTTAATTGTAAATAATATGACCTTCAAAAAGTTCAAAATTTTAGAAGCTCGCCACAGACATTTTGAGAATTTTACTTTTACACATTTTCTTACTAACTTTTTAAGTTCTATAATTTGGCAAATTTTTGATTAAATGGGTTCTATTGGCCCAAAATAATTAGAGTTTTGGCAAGAAAAAATGCATAATAGGGACCAACGGCGCCGAAACAGATATTCGAAGCCGATAATCCAAGCCGATAGCCGAAACCAGATAGCCGAAGTAGTTATAAGTTTATTCCTTTTTTCCGGATTGCTACAAAAATACAGAATTAATTACAAATATTATGAATTCGATTAAAAATTGATTTTATTAAGCTTGTAATCTTTATTCAAGATCAATCAAAAATTATACAAAGATAGATTAGCGTATTGTTGAATATTTTAATTGTGTGAACAAGAAATTTACACTGTAAAAATGGATAACGAATAAAACTTATGCGGGTAGTAATAATTATGCCAAAAACATGGTGTACACCACATAGTGTAATTACGCCCCTAATTCAATTAACAGTAATTTATTATTTTATTTACAAAGTTATATTAACAGCGAAGTTGGTTCAACCGAATTTACTTAACAGGCTCCGTTCAATTTCTGGTAAATTCCAATAATTTCTGTATACAGTCATTTTAGTATTTCTATATTGGAATAATTAGACGCCACTTATCAAATTTAGGCATTATATCAGAAATGTTTTGTGCGAATAAAATTATATGATGCGAATGCCGATAAGAATTGGAAGCAAACGATGTGTCCCATATATACCGTCTGAAGACTATTGCCACTCGGCAACAGATGAAATTTTGTCTAGTGAGTACGGTAAATAATTTACATTCTCGTGTTTTTTTGGCTAGTGTCCTGCTTGTCTCGTTGGATTTTCAAGAGGTCTAGTGTTGTATGGCGAGGCAAGTAGACGCGTTGTGTTACCCAGCGGTGATCAGCCAATGAGCTACAAGGAATAAGAAATGAATAATTTTTGTGGTGAACTTTATTAGTCATCATTATGTACTGAATAATAAGAGTAAATGGTGAAGAGTTTCAGATGTTTTGCGCCAGATAAATTATTTATTTTTTTTATTAAATTCTATTTTATACAAACCGAGACATGCTTATTTTATTTAGTTATTTATTTACATGAATATATTATATACATATTATAAACGAATCGGAGCTTATTTATAATATTTACAGACTTATTTTTAGGTAAAATTCCTGGTCAACATATTTTTTTTAAATACTTCGAATTTGCTGAAAATTTCATACAAGGTAAATTTTGGGTCAAAAATGGTTATTGTTTGGTCAAAAAATTTTTTCCCCAACCATACTCGGAATTTTTTGACAGGATTTTTTTGACAGGAATTTTTTTTGACAGGCTCAGGGCGAGTGTTTTGGTATATGTGGGAAGCCACAAATCAAAACTCCTAACTTTTTTTTTGGCCGAAATGACCAGTAATTTTACCTACTTATTTTTATACAAACCTGATCTCTAATATTTTACTTGTATATGCGCATCAAAAGCCATAAAATAACCGAACTTTGGTAAGATACATCATTGGGTTCGAGAAGGACCGCGGATTTTTGGGCAAAGTCAAGAACAACAAATGTAGAAATAAATTCAATAAAAATAATCAAAAATAAGGGGATTTTATTAGTCTTTCACCCCCATAACAATAGTTTTGGTGCTATAAAAACTGTCATAATGGTATTAACTGCGAAAAGGTGATCATTTTTGGAAACATGAATCTCAAAAAAGGCCCAAATAGGCGCGTCCCTTTAGGCAGAAAGGACTGTATTAAATTTTACTTTGTTGTGTGATTTTGCTTTGTCGTGTGTATTTAAGCCTAATCAATCAATTATACATAAACACGGTGGGTCGTGAATAAATTTCACAACAAACATAAAAATCGCCGAAATTTCACATCTTTGGGTAGTCTAGAAAATCTTCGGAATTTCAAAAGTCGGACAGCGAGTAAATTCAAACTACAACAGTGGAAAGTTATCGAGTTTTTCATTTTTTAGAGTTATCTTACCAAAGTTGGGTTATTTTATCGCTTTTGCAGCGCATATAAAAGTAAGATAACCCGTTAGGTGGTGTATTTATATTTTATTCTATTATTGAATTATTTCGTAGTGTGACTTGTAAGGATTTAAAGTTAAAATGTTTGAGTGTTTAATCTAAAATAGCCTAAAAATACCAGTCCTTTCACTAGATTTTATAAATTTCAGTCATTTTTTACGTTGAAAAACACAAAAAAAAGTATAAAATAATAAAAAAAATATTCGTAGTAAGATTCATTTTGGTGCATTGATTACTCATACCATTTACTATATTATATTTATTTCCGCCTACCATTTTTTTTGTTTTGACTAGCTCACGGCAAATTGGCACAACCACACCATTTTGTTCGTTTTTTTTCATTCGCGTGAGGTGATCTACTGCATTCCACTCCATCTCCCTAGAGCGCTCGAGTGAAACCTTTCCGCTCGAGTGAAACCATCGCGCGTTGCAAAAACACCTGCTTTTATACCATACCTGATTTTTCGATTAGCATTACGATTGCTATGATACTATACTCACTGGACAAAATTTCATCTGTTGCCGAGTGGCAATAGTCTTCAGACGGTAGTTGTAACAAATATAATTTAAATATTTAAATTAAGAATAATTTTTTTGGGTTTCNTTAACAGTAATTTATTATTTTATTTACAAAATTATATTAACAACGAAGTTGGTTCAACCGAATTTACTTAACAGGCTCCGTTCAATTTCTGGTAAATTCCAATAATTTCTGTATACAGTCATTTTAGTATTTCTATGTTGGAATAATTAGACGCCACTTATCAAATTTAGGCATTATATCAGAAATGTTTTGTGCGAATAAAATTATATGATGCAAATGCTGATAAGAATTGGAAGCAAACGATGTGTCCCATATATAGTTGTAACAAATATAATTTAAATATTTAAATTAAGAATAATTTTTTTGGGTTTCGATTTGTCTCGTCTTCATTTAGCCTAGAAGTTCACTATCTGGTGAAGGTGAATCACATAACAGAACGGAACGGATCAATCAAAGGACTATGAAAGGATCGATTAGGAGTATTTTCTAAAAGGTCACGGTAGAAAACCACGCCCAATTTGCCTTAAAATTGCATCATCGGCCTTTATATATCCCATTCCCGCAAGAAGTGGCATCCCTGAATTACCTCTCCTTCTTATTTCTTTCATTTAAAAATTTGTTTCTCTTGTCACCTCGGTATCCACCAAAAACTGTCAAAATGCGTCACTTTTGTGCGCTCACTAGAATATTTAATTATGGCTCAAGTGAAAGGCGCAAACTCAGCGGGCCCTTTTTTGTCCTTAACTAATTGGGTAATTAATATTTGACACTTAAAATGAGCGTTAGATAATAAAATATTCCACTTGGTTCATGCCGAAAATGACAGGCAAAAAATATTCGCAAGAGCAACTCATCAAGGACCGTTTTCTAGCCCTTTTGTTACAAGGATTATGTATATCTTGGGGCGAAATTTAGCAAATTTTTTCATTCGCGTTCAAATACCTATATTTTTACATACAGTCCTTACTCTTTTTTCGGACGTTTTCGGTTCTTGAAAATAGCGTTCGAAAAAGGAGCATAGACCTAAAAAGGATCATTTTTCTATTAGAATGGCCCTATTTTGACCGAAAAAGCGTCCGAAAAAGGAGTAAATTACGATTATCGTCCGAAAAAGGAATAAGGACTGTACTAAGAATACTTTACAAAAACTTTAAGATTTTTCAAAATTGTTATAAATTTGTTATTATATAACTTTTGAAATTTTTCACTATGTAACTAAAAATATACGGTTTATTTTTTTTTTAATTTTCCGATATCCAGACGTTTTTCTGAATATTTATCGAATTCCAAAAAACTTTAACGAAAAATGTTTATACAGTTGGTGTGGTAACGAAGTGACTGGCAACGAAGTGACAGGGAGGGAACGAAGTAACACTTTTTGGAGTTTTTTGGGCAAGATTTAAGGCAAAAGTTGATTAATCATATCTTGGAAAATGTTCAGTATGTTTTGTAATTTAACAAATAAGATAATTAATTATTTCAAAAAATTGTTACATAAAAAAAAATCATTTTCTTTAAACTTTACCATGGCGAAATAGTTATATTGGAAAGATTCAACGCCCACGGAGAACTTTTGTTATTGTTAACGTTTTATAATTGTTTGATTTTTTTGCTTCATTCGTTTCATATTTGAAAACTCGAAGAAGTGAAAAGTCTGATCTAAGCCGCTTTTCGATTTTCAAAGACAAATAAATGTCCCACAACTATCGATACGCGTGGACGTTTTAATGCAACACCAAATAATGATGACTTGACTCATATAATTATTGAGTTATTACGGCGAACTTCCGGTGAACTCGCAAATTTATCAACATTTCCTAAATAACGTTATTCAGTACCTCTATCAATACAACCGGCCGCTAAAACATGCTCCGTTGATTTTTTTTATAAAAATGCATTTCATTTGATCGAGGTTTATTTAGCAAGCATGTTGGTATCAAAACAGTATAAAGTGTACCCATGAAAGGAGTAAAACCACCGCCCCTTATTTAATGCTATAATTAATAATCTGTAATACTTTTTTTTACAAAACGATATTAATTGGCAATCTCGTTCCTTATTTGAGTAACACTTATTTGGGGACCCTTGAAGTTCAGCCAAAAACATGAAACTCTAGTGCTTTATGGCAATTGTTTTCCAACCGGTCGGTTTTTAGCGGTTCTAGTTGTCAAAATCAGATGCGCCGTGGTTGAATACCCCTAGTTAAGTGTTCTTCAGAAACATATGCATAACTTTCTTTTTGGCGAAAAAATTTCGTAATTCCCCCTAGGGCCTAGGTATGTTATATACCGGTAATTTGGGATAGTGTCGATTTGTTCTTTCCGGATGTCTGGGAAAGTTATGTAATTCTCTGTTAACTTAAGTCCAATTTTCTGATATGGTTAAATTTTGCAGGTTTGTTAACGCGTTAACACTTAGATGTATAGCTTCCGGTCAACGGTGTTTTGGTTAATGATATTTAGATTGCGTTAACGCTTAGGGCGGTCTATTGAGCCCAGAATCGCCTTTTGGTTAACTGTTCGCGGTTAACCTTGCCTCTGATTTTTTTTCTCATAAAAAGTTCTGCTGTTTACGGTTAAAAGATTGCAAGCTCATAGGTCGGTTTTTTACACCAAGTTCAGAAAACCCAAAATAAAAATTCTAGAGATTTAATGCCCTCAGTGTACGTTATCTATATAGAAGCGACTTCTACATGTGTACAATTCCTATTTTAGTAAAAAAAAGAAGAAAAAAAACGACGAAAAGTTATCGCTTTTGACCGGTTTAGAATGCCATCCGTTAAAACCATAGATGCGATAATTTTCAACGTGCTTTTGATAAAAAAAACTCAAGTTCCATTTGTGGAGAGAGTTGGTCAGCTCGTGATATGACTGAGAGTAAAAAAAAATTGAAATTTTGAAAATTAAACCAAAATATAGTCGTCGTGGTTTTGAGACCAAAAAAAAAACAAGTATCACATCAGCTTATCGTGTTTTGGCTTTATTGTACTTAAAAATTAAAGAAACAGAATTTTTGACTAATTTGCGTTATTATTTTGTGTGTGTATGTGCCGATAAGAGACGGTAATCATGATTGGGTGAGTTGTTTTATGTTTGATTTGAATGATATTGTCAAGTTAAAGTTCCAAACAAAAAAGGGATAACTTTGAAATTGCCCGATTATTAGTACCGTAAAAACGCTACTGTTTGTTTTATTCACATANAGACAATATGATAACTTACAAGTTAAAAAAAGAAAAAATCGAATAAAACGTAGATTATAGTTTCAAGGAACAAAAATAATGTCTAACACACATCGTAACAGTCAACTTAAACCGTTACTCTAAATTACTGAGATATCAGATGATAGAAATCGGGACCATGCTGGCATGGCGCATGGGTTAACAAAAAAAAAACAGTAAACAGACCATGTTAACTTATCCCTATTTTAAAGTAAAATTTATCCCATGAGTAATTGGCCATAATTTTTTAGCCTTTAACTTAACAAAATAATGACCGAAATTACGTAACGATCATAAAATTTTTTTTAACATATTTTCCGTCGTGACACAATTCTGAATACACTTTAGTTGATTTGGGATTTCCTATGGAAATCAATAATACTAATAGTTTCCCTTTAAAAAAAATTTTAAAATTACAACCAAAAAGTTTTTGTTTTTTCTCTGACACAAATCCATGACTAGGCGTAAAATACTTTGGATACCATGGGAGTGTTTTTCACTTATCTCTCTTCTGATTTTTATTTCACTAATTCCAATTCAAACGCACAAGTTATTGAATTAGTGAACTTTCAAAAATAATATTTGAAGAGATATTCGTTATCAGTTATGATAACGGCTTTTTATCAATTTGTATCGTATGGGACAGGGACTCTGTAAACTTTTCCAAGTTTGAGACTTGTTGTTATAAATATTGCTTCTAACTATTATCATTATTTGTTGTTAATATATCTATTGCGTTTATCTTTTTATAGAGTATCTACTGTATGTTAGAAAAATTTGCTGTTTTATGAAATTTTGACAGTTTTTCGGACTTCAGAATTTTTCAGAAATTTGACTACAAATTATGCAGAGTCTGGGATTTTTTCAGACGTTATATATTTTAACCACAGTATTATTTTAATAAGAAATTTTAATAAGAAATTGTACAGTTTTATCCACGCGGTGGCCCTGAGCTGTACGATGTAGACTTTTCAACGCATTATGTAGTGCTGGTCCCCCGATGGCCAAATATGTAAAAAAAATTTTAGAACTTACAAATTTTTTCGAGACGTTTATTTTTGCACCACAATTAGCATATTAATATCTTTTTTAGATTTAAAATTTTTACTTTTCGACATTAAGTTTCTGAATTTTTCTGAATTTTCTTATTAATGTGCATTTTTGATTTCCAAGAAACGAGCACATTAAGAGAGATATTTACATTTTTAACCCTCTTGTAAGCAAAAAGTTAACATCTAGAGGGTTTACAGATTTTTGTAAAAAAACGCACATCTACAATAACGCACATCTACAATGTATAAAGATTCCAAGTTAGAATTTCCAATATAAAAAAAAACTAGTAATTTCTAAAATATTTTTTTTTTCTAAATATATTATTTTTCTACATAATGAATTGAGCTGGTTCTACAAAAGAACACCTCAGCATTTTGTTCATTTTTTGAGGCAGTTTGGCAAGCCGTCTCATTACATCAAACTCAACGAGGCTAACAAAACCGAAAAAAAAAATCTGGAAAACAATTGATAACTTGACACGAATTATTCTAGTAACGTTAAAATGATTAAAAGGTTCCTTGAAAGAATAAGAGAAATAAATGTGAATTCATCTAATCAATTCATATTTCATCATGTTGGAGATGTTTTACATTAACCGATAATAATAACTTTGAACAGACCTCGAAGAAAGTTTCCCGTTTTTTACAGCCTCTTTGAACGTGAAAAAAATATTACGCAAAATATTTTGCCTAGAGATTCGTTGATGTAATCTGATTTCAATGTCTATATCTTTAGGACTTTTTGGAATAATTAGACCGTGCTTCACAATCATTTTGCAGTACTGTACTTGATAAATGACGAAACACGCTTGATAACAGATTTTCACATCATTAGGCAATTTAAAAACTAACCGTCATACTTTTGATTTTTTTAGAAACTTAAAATTTGAAAACCCTACATTATAAAAGATATATATAATAAGTGCACATAAAGGGGTGCTTTGTTTCATTTTTTTTTTGAATAAAAAATACGGTCTCAAATAAAAATAAACGAATAATTTATACAGATTTTGTAAAAAATTATAGAAAATGCCATGAAATATATACTCAGCGTTTTACATGAATTTCCGCCGTTTTTTCGTATTTTCTAGATAGCCAAACATAAGTTTTTTTCCGCACGTCAAAAACTCAAATACCGCCATCTAGAAAATGCGGGAGAAAAGATGGCGGGAATTCATGTAAAACGACGAGTAGAAAAACTTAAGAAATACAAAAAAATCACAAAAAATACACGGGATTAGGGTCAGTCGGTCCTTATCGGACCCTTTCTTACAGTTGTGTGGGCTTTTCCAAGTCTTGCGACTGTAGTTTTTCAAATTAAAGATCACGTAAAACAAAAGAATAAATTTACAAAACGAAAGAAAAAAAAAATAGGGGGAAATATTTACACGAGATTAGGATTCAATTGGCTTTTATATAGTCTCATATATTTTACGCTGGAGTCGGATGTGGCCTGTCATTTTCGAAAATGATTATTTACGACCGGGGTGAAATATACATCTTGATAATGTTTTGAAATTTACATGCATGATCAAATAAATGTCATCAAAATATGATTCTGTTAATCGAAGTCACTTTTTTTAATAGCATTCTACAAAATACTTGATTGTGTTTTTGCATATGCAATAAAGGTGGTTAACCCCAAAAAATATAAAAGTAAAAATTGAGTGCGAATGCGAGTCAACGTTCTAAAAATCCGCCGTTCAAACGTCCACTTTTGGCATCAACGAGTATACAAGGCCGTATCTACAAATTACAGTTATTCTCGAAATTTCGAAATTATTAACGTAATTTTTATAGTTCATTAGAACTTTTGGACGTTGGTGTCTATAATGTGCTTGTTTCAAATAATACACTACACCTATGCTACACCCTTGAAATGCAATGGTTGAAATTAAAACCAAATGTAAAATAATCAGAGAAACAGAAGGTTCGATAAATAAATCAATTGAATACAGTCCCGGAGTCAAAAGTGTTACGAATTGACTCCAAGTGACGCCAATGTTACGATTTGTTGGACCACAAATCGTAACGTTTTTGAATCAGGGACTTAATTTTTTATCTAAACCTCGATGTAATAAAATTAATATTGTTCGTTTTTGGCTCAACAACTTTTAGATTTTGATTTCTGACACCAAAACAACTTCCATCAGGAAAACGAAATGGGCATGAGGTCATTGGCCTTTAAATCAAAAATAAAAATAAAAGTGTCATTTTTTTTTTGGAATTTTGCTTTGAATTAACGTTTGCATAGGGGATTTACACGTCCGGGCCGTCCCCTTCAACAATCTTGCACCTGCTGTTTTTTCATCTAGGGTTAAAACGCTCCACAAACAGATTATCTGACACAAAAGTTGTCAGAAAATAATCACATTTTTGACAGAAGTACGAGTCAGTAAAATCCGAGTCCTTTAATCTTGGAATTTATGTATATCTCCGTCAATATTGCTCCATGACCGTGAGTAATATTTGTGCTATTTTGCCAAGCTATTGCGTATCTTAGATAATACAACTGGTTTTTGAATTTTCTGTATTTTTTAAGTGACATTTCAAAATGTTCTACTCGGCGTTTTACATGAATTTCCGCCGTCTTTTCCCCCGCATTTTCTAGATGACGATATTCGAGTTTCTGATGTGCAGAAAAAACTCGAGCTGGGCTATCTAGAAAATACGAAAGAAAAAACGGCGGAAATTCATGTAAAACGCTGAGTAGAAAAATACGTTCTAGAAAACTAAATTGAGTTTATGTTATAAGGGGTCACTTTCACAGGAGAAAAAGTAACATTCATCGCAGTTCGAAACTTAAAAAAGGTCGGTTATTACATCCTCTGCCCTCTTATGATGTCACTCGCTATCTTGCAGCTGCATGCTCTTTATGTCATTCGTTCCGGATCTTGCGGATCTTTGTAAGTTAAACACTGCGCTGTTATATTGCAGTTTTTGTACCGGATTTTGAAGAATTTCGCAAAAAAGTTTCATCTCTGTCAATATTGCAATAAGGCTTAACCGTGACCCCGGGCAAATTGTATTTTTAAGTTCTGAAAAAAGTTCTTGTTTGCTTTGAAAAAACAAGAAATATTATAAAAAACGAGAGAAAAAAGTGATTGACTATCGAATTAGCTGATAAATGTCAAATACAATAGTAGCAGCGAGTAAGATTGATGCGGATTACGGGTCCAGACATCAAGGTCGCTATTTTTATCTGCGATAAAATATTTGTTATTAGAATGATTATCGATGGGATTTATTAAGACGACATACGGCATCGATCTTGTTTTTTTGTTTTATGGAATTTTCTATATATTCTATTATATTTTTATGTTTCGTCATGGAAGCTGTCGGTTGTTCTTAAATCCTTTTCGGGGCGCCCGCGGCCAAACGCCAGCCGGATCGGGTCCCCACACCCCGGATATTTTTTTTTGTTCAAATAAAAAAAAACGAAGATTCACTATTTGTCATCGAAAACAATTTGTTAAGCTAAACTTAAGGTCAACCAAATAACATAGTGTTCAATTTTAAGTTCAAGGATCCAACATGTTACACATGTAAAGTATTTTGAACACAGTCGTTGCACTCCTGTACGATCTATTAGTAATAGGCTATTACTGGCGGTTTTCGTAATCAAAAGGAAAGGATTTTGAAGAATCGCAAAAAAAAAAAATCCTTGCAAATGAGGTTTCTAGAAAAGCAAATTTCTAGCCAATTTTTGGTAACGGATAATCAGTACATGTATTTTTTGGAAATTAAGCGTTCCATTTATGAGATTTTGTTTCCTTTTTGTTAAAAGATCAATTTTTTTTTTATTTTTTGAAGATTTTTTTTCAGTTTTTTTTTTACATTTTTAAGAATCTTCTTGAATCTCTAAGCCAGTCCTTTGAGACATCAAGGTTGGAATTTTCATCTGCGTTCGAATCTTTGTTATTACAATGATTACCGATTGGATTTATTAAGACGACATATACGAAATATATAGTACAGTTTTCTTTTATATTTTCATGTTTTGCCATTGAAGCTGCCGGTCGTGCTAAATCCCTTTCCGCGTGCCTCGGGGGCAAAAACGCTAGCCAGGTCGACACCCCCGCGATCAATTTTTGTTGGAATAAAAAAAGGCCCAGATTGGTTAAGTCAACAAAATTACATGAACACAGCCCTGGCTAAATCCGCACCGTTTCAATAGGATAATCAAAACGCATAATGAAGTACGTGGTGTAATAAAAAACACGCAACAAAAAAGAACAATCTAACAAATCATCGGTTTTAGTGTTTCGGTTGGTGGCGATCAAAAACCAGTTCAACAATGCGCCCGGCCAGATGCTACAATTATTACTATGAAGCGCCTAAAAATAACAGTAAGTATATTTTTTAACACTTGCCGCTGGCCATTTTGAGCGGATTATTATTTTTCGTCGTTTCCAAAACAGTCCAATGTGATTATTTGAGTACAGATCGTTGAACAATAAAAGTGTAAAATAAGTCAGCACAAATTGTTTTAGTATATATTATATATAGATATGTATATACCATAAATTGAAGATATTTGTAATCTTTATTTTCCAGATATTTCTTCTAACTCTGACATTTTCAATGGTGTTTTTTACGACGAAATACACCATTGAAAATGTCAGAATTTGACGAAATATCTGGAAAATAAAGGGTACAAATATCTTCAATTTATGATTATCAAGGCTCGATGAATGGAAATATATATAATCTATATCAGACACATATCATAGACTATATGCTAACAAAATTTTAGCCTAAATTTCAAACTTATTCTTACCGTAATTCAAAATAAATCAAAAAATGTAAGAGCGTTTTTAGGAAATATGGGTGCTTCCCACTCTCAAGATAAACCTCCAAAAATTATACGTACGCAACAGTGTATTGCTCCCAAACACGGGGTCAATCAGGACTCAGCAACAGCTAGTTAGCCATCCCAATTCGAATGAACTGCACTCGGCAGTTCGTGAACTGGGCAGTTGAGGCGATCACAGCTCCTTTTTTTGTGACTTATGCCGACCCTGGAGTCAATAAGAGATTGATTATTCATAAATCATCCTATTCTAAAAAATGTCAGTCAAAAGGGAACTTGATCTTGAATGATTTTATTCAAAATATGATTTTTTGATTAGTTAATAAGTATTTTTTTTTTCGTACCAAGTAATTTATTACAGCTAAAATATCAAAAAGCATATTTGTGAACTCTTGGCTTACACTAGGGATCAATGGGAATGAAAATGACTCTACAATATGACAGGTTAAGTACGCTGAAATTGAAATAATTGCTAAATATTTGCACTGATTTAAAAAATTAATTGACAATTTTGTTTTATTGGGGGGATACAAACATAGATGAAAATGTTGGGAACACGGGGAGAGGGTAAGTTTCATACAAAAATAATCAAATTGAACAAAAAATCATGAAGGGCGCCATATTGAGGTCGGTTTCCTATTTAAAAAAATAACTGACCCTTAAATACAGTAAATCTGTATTTATGCTCAATGCGAAAGTAAAATATAAAAAAATTGGGTTTGTTCTCTCATTTAAAAAAAAACTTTAGTAGCACAAACATACATAGAAAAACTATTGATAAAAATACACCACTTTCGTAGTTATCTAGCGAGCAGTTATCTTGCCGAAATAGTATATTTCGTCATATTTTCGTAATATTTCATCTTTTTTTTGCCTACGCAGTTATCTTGCACCAAGTTATTTTTGCAGAATTGTAATATTTCATGATTTTGCCGCCTACGCCCTGCGCCGTTATCTTGCCATTTTTTAAAAACTAATTTCACGTAATAAGTGCACAAGTGGTGTACCGTAACTTTAAGCGAAATTCGTGTTACTACAGGTCATCCTGCCTTACTGTCATGAAAATTGTGTTACTTTATAAAATCTAGTATTACAATAAATACGTAGGTGGTCTAAATATTTAAGCCTCTTGTAACAATGCTTTTCTAGATTTTGGCCGTCAGCTCAGATAAGAATTCGTTACATTTGCTCGCGTACTATCCAATTCCCCTCATTTTCGGCACTAATCTAACATAATAGTTACGGCGCGTCAAGAAGTGCTTTTATTATTATTTGTTATCTACGTTCGTGGAAGCACAATCTAAATTTTAACGTAATAATACGTGGATGATTAGGCAACTCCAGGGCTTCCCATCATCAGAGGCAACTAGGTTTGCTATAGTATGGTTGTTTAGCAACCTCCGCCAGGTGGCACGCGTGCGCGCTCAAGCCCGTTTTTCTCTCATTTTTTCTTGCTCGTTTTTTTTCTTTTTCTTTTTTTTATTTGGCGTGTGCGTCTTTCGTAACTCAATGTTCTATGGTGAAGCAATAGGGTGTCGCATCAAACTCGACTCATTGGCGCTCCATCCGAAAATATACCATGGCCAACCAAACATCATCTTAGTTGTAGTAATTACTAACCCGCCAAGAATAAAAAAATAATAAACAGTTGTTTCTTTTCAGGGATATAAAGATTTTATAGAAACAAAAAAAAAACTATTTTTTGTGTGCCTAAAAATAAATAAATTCAAGAGAAAATTTTTGTCTGACTTGGAGAATATATTTTTGTCGGCGTGGAAAGAGGAAGAAAAAAAAATCCTGCCGAAGAAACTTTACAGATTTCAGGTATACTTTTTTATGGCAATTTTCCGGATTTGTTGATAGTTTGTTTTCTATAATTTTTGATGAGAGAAATTTGATCAGAGAAATTTCGCTGTTTTCCCTTTTTATAAATTGGTTATAATTTGTTTTCTAGATATCCTCCTTTTTTGTGGTAGTGGTCTTCTAGAGTTGGTTTAGTTTCTAGATTTTGGTCATTTTTTCTTGGTGATTTTGTTCGATAAGACGTTAATTTGGCAAAACCAAAAGTAACACCTTCTAAAAAGAGAGACATAGAAAGTTCTTGTTTACCATTGCCACTCCTTAGTTTGTTTTTTCTATGTTTTCCTCCAACCGTTCTTTTTTTTTCAAATTGGTGGTAATTGTACCATAGCATTCCAATTTCGCGTCTGCCGCTCCTTGGTTCTTTAATATATTTTCACTTTTTTTTTTGGATTGCATTTGACCTTTTTTTCTCTCTTTTTTTCAATTTTTCGCGGCTCTGTCTAAAAGAGCATTATTCAATTTCGGTTCTAAATTATTTGGATCCAAACCAGATTGTGACGACGCCAAAATATCATTAGCATCGATTTTCGTAACAATTTTGGCTAGATTTTTTTTTGTCTGGCGAAGTGTCTAAGGGGAACCGATTAATTAGTATACAAACTAATTACTGCCCTAAGACCCCTTAATGGATGGGTACTATGAACCTGTGCCCTGGGTTTCTTTTTATGATTAATTTATTTATGTGAAAAAATCCGGTAAAATTTGTTACAGTCCTTACTCCCAATAGGGACGTTTTTTATTCTCGAAAATAGCCGTATTGAGGTATATTGTCATAAAGTGTCCATTTTCCACTGTTTTGAGCAAATTGTTTCACAAAAACGTCCTTATTGGAAGAAATTGCCCGTATTTGCTGCGTCCGTATAATACAATTTGAGAGTAGGGATAGTAAACGTTTTGAAACATATCCCCTATGGAAAACTTCGTATTCGTCAACGAGTGAAATTTTTCTTTATAAAAAAATGTGGTTTAGCATTAACAACTATACTTACCATATCGTTTTGCCCAGCTTATTGTAAGTCAAAGTTAAAATTGGCCAACCTAAATTATAGATTTTTATCTTTTATTATTTTTTTTGTCAAGGTCGAGGACCGTGGACTCATTTAAAGTGCAGTTTCATTAACATGTTAAAACTAGAGGCGGATAACATTGTCGTTTACAAAATATTAATCGTGTTTTTAAATCTACCTTATTCAACTTCCTCCAATACTCAATTTTACTATCATTTCCGATAATCAGCGCAAACGAGTGTCTCTCCAAAAAACGACAAAAAAAAATTGGTAATTAAACAAAATTAACTTATAAAAATTATAAATAAAACACCAACAGATAAGAGCAACCCAACAAGATAGAAGCGAAATGGTACTTGACTGTCAATGTCGACGAACGGTATCGCCCTTTTTTAAGTTTGAGAACAAAAATAATTGTGAAGTTTTTAGTCGTTTCTTTTAACCCCTCCGCACTCGTTTATCCGAACAGATCCCCAAACACGAATTGTGACGTTTGTCACAACTTTTCATAAGATGCGTACCAAATGACCTACACGGTCAATTTTGTTTTTCAGTCGGTGGGTTTTTGTTTTCATTAATTTATAATTTTTTTTAAGTTTTCGAATAAATATGTACCGGATTCACGCTAATTGGAAAAAACTTGTTTTTCACCGTTTCTTTACTTTTATCAATCATAATTTAGTCTTGATTGAGAAAAAAAAGTAAACACATAAATGTTTTTTCCATGGCGAGACAATTGATGTTTTTATGTTGGTTTTGACTGTCATATGATTTAATAACGCCTAAGTTAAATGTGTTTTGGAGCAACTTATGATTTCGATATATGGTTTTTGGTTAAATTTTAGGAAAAAATACCAATTTGCTTAGACTACCGTTTATTATCAAATAATTAGCATTCCCAAATAAGCGCTTTATTTTTTGCTGAAAATGTTGAGAATGTTTTTTTCCAGATTTAACGTTCTAGTAAATTTCTGAAATTTAGAAACTTTACAATTTTAATTAATTTTTTAGGCAATTTCTGCGGAGCTATAAAAATTAACGATTAAAAATTACTTTATCGAGTTTGGTAAAAAAAAAAATCAATAAAAAATATACCAACATAAATAATGTGGTACTTTTGGATTTCAGTGAGGATGACCAAATGCCATAAATATTAAAAAAATCATCAAATTGTAAAAAAAAAATGGAAGAATTGGTTACTTGACAGTCCATGTCGAAAAACGGTCTTTTTCAAAATCGAAGCCAAAATTGGTGGCTTCGCGGTCAACAAAACTTGACCACGTTTTTCTTTGACAAAAACAAAGAAAAAAAAGTAAAAATTTCATTTCCACCACCACGGAGCGGAAATTGTTCAAATTGTATAATTTATTTTTGTTTGCATATCTTAGCCTCGTTTAGTTTTGTTTTATATGAAATATATACGAGAGAAGACGCAATTGACGCAAAAATTTTAGAACATTTTTTTTTTCATTTTATTTTATCGTGTTTTTATTTCATTTTAATTTTTCTGTGGTAAATGTTGATTCTGGTGGAATTTGTCCGATTTAGATTTTATGGCATGCACTATTAGTGCATTTAAAATGACTGGAAATGTAAACGGGTACTTAAATCTTTTGGTTTGTCACGTGTGCCAGTTGGCACAAGCGTAACCCCGATGACAGGCCCTTACCTATAATTGTTGATCCGTTCGTTTTTTTTTCGATTTCTAATAATCGTTGAAAAAACCTAGAAAATAGCTACTTTCTATGAGAAAATAACTATAGCTAACGTCTATTTTTGAGGTATTGATTCTGTGTACTTTGATTTAAGCAAATGAACAACGCTCCGTACTTGACAGGAAGCTAGTTGTGATTACTGAGTGATTTTGAGTCAAGTCTAATGATTCCATTATCAGAACAGATATTCTACCTGCCGAGATATTCTGTACTGGCGACGATATCGTCTTCAGCATTTCGTACTTTACCTAGTTATAATTGTGTACAAAAGACAAAAATAATTTTAGAAAATATATATTTGCGGTGTCTATTCTTGTTGGATATGGCAAAAAATATTGTTTCAAGTGGAATTTGTCCGATTAAGACGTAATTGCGAAAGTCGAATGATCGAGTTCGAACATTTGATCTCTTTAAGCGAGAAATTGGCCTCTTGAGCCAGATTGACATAAAGTACGAGAACATTCGAACTTAAACTTAAAATAACACTAATACGTCTTCAGTCTGCTTGAACTTCTTTTTTTGTATTTAAATTATTTTTCATGTTGAAATTACCGTGTGTCGGTCTCAAAACTGGTGGGTTTTAGACACTAACGTTTTTACGCATTTTGGCATCACCACATCCGTCGTATAATACTACTCAGCGTTTCAGATAAATTTTCGTCGTTTATTTTTTCGTCTATTCTAGATCGAGAGGAAGCTCCTGATCTAGAAAAAATTTCTAATTCACATTGTGTAGAATAATATACTACACGGCGTTTTACATGAATTTCCGCCGTCTTTTCTCCCGCATTTTCTAGACGACCATATTCGAGTTTTATGACGTGCGGAAAACCTCGAGTTTTGCTATCTAGAAAATATGAAACAAAAAACGGCGGAAATTCATGTAAAACGCTGAGTATTATCTATAGTCTATACTGTAGGGAAAACTATCGAAACATTGATTTGTTGGTAAAACAAATCAATCAAACAAGAACTTGAGAAAAACAAAACAAAAAGACTAATTGATTTTGACGTTAAATCGATAGGGCGGAAATTCCAAATTTACGATCCAAAAAAAATGTGTTAAAACTTTTCGTGGTCGATGGATGAGTGTGAGATTATGACGGATTGAATAACTTGTTATGAATTGTTTGCTAAAAATATAAATTCACATTTTAGATACAGTAGTTCTATATTTATAGGATAAGACTTTCGGAGCACCTAAAAAAACGGGATTATTACAAATGACATGTAATTTACAAAACGAAATGCTTAATGAGCTAGAAAATTTTGGGTCTCGTTTTGACTGCTTACTTTTCAACAATATAAAAAGAGCCCCATTTTCACTTGGCTTAACCTTCGCGCCGCAGTTTGGCTCAAACAGACCCCTTTTTTTCTACATTGTGGTACAATCTAGCCAAATTTCTACACGCAGTTTTATATTATTATTGAAAATAATCTAAATTGAATCAATTGGACCTGTCGGATTTTGGGAGTTAACCCTCCAGTAAAAGTTGATTAGATCAATTTTATCGATATTTTTAGTAAAAACGTTTTTGTTTGCAACTGTTTACTCATATAGAATTTGTGGCATTGTGAAAGAACTCCTACAAAAAAATAAAATAGAATTTGTGATAAAAAACATGCCAAAAATTTAGATAGAAA
>SCLG01000062.1:125577-139746 GCA_004367875.1 Oikopleura albicans
CTAATTCTACATAAAAAATGATTTTAAAAAGGCTTTAAAAAGCTCATTAAACTTATTTTTGGAACGTTGTTATAATTGCTTGGAAAAAAATGCTATTTTTTTCTTTGCGGGTTTAGGATTGGTTGGGCGACGAGCCAATCAATAGATTTTAGTCCTCAAAATAGACACACACGCGTGTCGCGTGCCTCTAGCGAATAGTCGATGATTTTATCAAGACACCGATTTTTCTTTTTTTTTTGTTCGTATTCTTGGAAAACGACGGTAGTGTAGCGTTATTTTGTAGTAAATTATTTTCATTTGTTTAGCTGATACCTGGACAATTTCGTATGAGCATAATGGTCTAATTTAACCTATGGGCCATAGGCTATGGCCCATAAGGTTTTGTGTACACCAGTTAGAGACAAAATATATTTTGGTTGTTCCGTTCCAGTTCAAAAATTTTTCAGCGACCCACGGTCCACCCCTTATTTATGGAGCATAATTTATGGTTATCGTGACCAGGGTTCCGAAAATGCGACGACCGCTACCAACGTCCCTACCGCTACCGGAATTTTGGGGGATTTTCGGAACACTGATCGCGAGTGGCCATAATATTCAATATATATTTTTTACAAATATGAGACTTTTGTCAAGATATGAGTTAAATACCAGTACATTTTCGGTTATCTGGCTACAGATGGACGGACCTGTTTTGTCCGGATAAGAGTAGATGCGGGAATCAAAATAATAAAACATTTTTGCTTTTTACAAACAACGTAGCGCTAGTAGCGTTGTACTTGTAATGAAAAAGCCTATATATATTTTCATTAAATTTAATCTCACAGCAGTACTACGCAGTTAAAAAGGTCAAAAGCAGTTAAGAAATATAGGTATATTGACTAAATTTCCTCCGACAACTCCAATTTCTGACTCTCCGGACAAATTTTTGTAACTTTTATGGATGGAAAGTGGCTTGTTTGTGATCTTCCACGGGTGGATGTTGTATGCCTCCTAGGGAAATATTTCTTCCATGATTGATGCAAAACATTCTTCACAAGGGTATTCTTTAGAAAGAATTTCGATTTTTTTTTCTCAAGACTTTAATAATATTATAATTATTTTCAAAAAGACTTTACGAGTACTTTTGAAGCGTTTTTTTTAATTTGGTGAAATATGCAAAAATATGCCAAAAATTCTAATGTTGNAATCTTTATCGGCCAATTCAATTACGGGTAATATTACTAACTATTCGGAATATTTTTCGGATTGACCCCAAACTCACGTTATTTTTTGCGAACGTTTTCGCGAACGTTTTCGCGAACGTTTTTTTCTTCGAATATCGTTAAATTCTAATAAAAGAGCCCTACTCTGAAAACAAAAGCTCATGGAAACTGCCAAGCCTTCAAAGCATTGAAAAATTGTATCGGAATAAGCTCTAATCCATCCCAGTGTAGAGACGCCGTCAGGCAGTGGGAGGAACTCTACCAATGAAACACAACGTTAAATTAACCCCCAAGCACGATTATTTAGCACATCCGTGAGCAGTTTTGGTAAAATATTAGAGAAAAAAATGAGCGTAAAAACTTTTAATTGCAAATAACTTCTTTTTTGGGGTTTCCTAAGTTCAATCAATGATTAATTACTTTTTATTACGTAAATAAAAGTGTATTTGTATTTGCTCTCCGACTTTGTCATCGATTATTCTATGTTGGTTTTCAATGTTAAGCCGAACAACTAGAAAATTGCGTTTTCACCCGGGCCGGACAAATGTATGGGGGTAGTGCTTGGGGGTTAAATTCCTAAAAGTCCAAGCAATAAATTGTGCTTATTTTAGGAATACATACCAGTAGCTATCATTTGTATGCCGAACCAGATTGAGAGTTGAAAAACTAGCCGAGTCGGATCCAGTGTTTTTGGACCTTTGATTTTCTTGAAACTATTTGTTTGACTTTCAGAACGGTCCAAATGTTTTATCATAACTTTCATACTAAATTTTGAAATACGTAGAATTAGTTCTCATTACTAAAGCATTCAATGCTCGTAATATGACCGCAAATAAAACAAAACGAAGACTACAATAACCTGTTTTATCTCTGCTGCTAAGCTCTCGAAAATTATTATAATGTTTGAATTACTTGAAGGACAAAACCACCCCCTGAATACCGAAAATCACCGCTATTTTGATTACTCTCTTATACCGTATAAGTTTTACGCCGCTAAATAAATATTTGAACAGCTAACTNTGTATGCCGAACCACATTGAGAGTTGAAAAACTAGCCGAGTCGGATCCAGTGTTTTTGGACCTTTGATTTTCTTGAAACTATTTGTTTGACTTTCAGAACGGTCCAAATGTTTTATCATAACGTGAGAAAAAAATAAAATAAGCGCAGCGAATCGATCTCTACATCGATTAGCTGCGTTTCTGAAAATCCGCAGCGAACTGACTACACTCGGAAAAAGGACCAATGAAAAGGCCACATAGGCCTCAGACGCGCTGTCAAAGAACTTTACCAAAAAGTGGTAACATTATTTATTTTTTCCGCGTTTGAAAATCACTGCGATAAAACAAAACGAAGACTACATTCTTCAATAACCTGTTTTATCTCTGCTGCTAAGCTCTCGAACATTATTATACTGTGTTTGAATTATTTGAAGGTCAAAATCAACCCCCTGAATACCGAAAATAACCGCTATTTTGATTACTCTCTTATACCGTATAAGTTATACGCCGCTAAATAAATATTTGAACAGCTAACTTGTATGCCGTAAATTGATGGGCCTTGGTTCATCAGATGGTCCAACGAAACGATGAAGCAATCTGACAATTATTTGCAGAAAAATTGCAAATATGAGTACAATAATGGCCAGTGATGGGAACTGAATCACCCAGCTTTGAAATATATGATTAAACTGTAGATAGTAATTTCGAGGCATAAAGCGGCAAAATTGTTCAAGCCACAAAATTGGGGATAACGTGTAGTTATCTACTTGAAATCGCCATCCTTTTGGTTTTAATTTTAAACGGGTAAGCAAAGCGAAAAATCGGGAGTGGGGTACTTTCGCAGCCATTTGTGGTCGCGAAAAAAACCCGCTTATGAGTACTTTCGCGACCATACCATTTGGTCGCGAATCGTTGTTCAAAAGATGGTTTCGCGACCACACGGTCGCGAATCGTTGTTCAAAGTATGGTTTTGCGACCAACTGGTGTGGTCGCGAAAGTATTCATAAACGGTTTTTTTTTAAGTACCCTTCACCAAAAAAGCGGGATTACCAGTCAAAACGTGGCTATTTCAAGTTTTGGGGGTTTTCGCGGGGGATATTAAAATGTGTGTTTTTTCAAGTTGACCCGACCATTCACATAAAATACACGAACATACTTACATGATAAAGTCAGCATCTGTTTTTATCCAACAATTCAATTCATGATTGCCAGTTGGTTCGACACGAGACTGTTTAACTTTGAAAATATACCAACTAGTAATTGTCAACATAGGAAATGCCCAACCTACCATCAACAAAACCCATGACTTTATTGCGATACCTTCGAAACTAAAACGATGAACTTTACGGTATAATTATTATATTGAAAGCTGCAGTATGATGGATAGATACCGTACCAAGGAAGTTAGGTCTAAAAATTCCAATAAACTAATTTGTTTATTTTTTATGTTACTGAGAATTTTTTGACGCAACCTGGTGGTATTTTCGCTGATGTTTTTCAGAGTGAAAAGTCGAGCAAAACACGGATTTTCATTCCGAACCATAATTTGACTCAAATGTATAAATAAAAGTGTTAAACGTACGTATTCCAAATAATTTGTTTGAGAGCCCATGCTTCTATCAAAAGCCATGTATGGCTATTGAGGATATAAACTAATATTAAAAAAGTTGGTCATAACTGTCATAAGGTCAGGTACTATATCCCCAATAAGCCCTTGATAACGAGCAGAACGATTGGAAGGTAAATGCAAACCGGTTGGCCCAGCACATCATAAGCGTCATTGAACCACACGTGGCACGATTAAAGATGTTCTAGAATACATTTAGAAATTGTCGGAAAATTGTAGAAATCTCAAGTGCACAGAACAACGGAAGTCATAATTACCATAAAATGTGAGACATACACAATAATTCCTCGAAGTAGGCAGGCAAAGAATAAATTGACATGTATATAATTTTTTTTGCATCTAAGGCGGTAGGAAGAAGTAAAGACTTTATGTTGTAAAAAAACTGTTGTGAAAAAAAATAGTGTATAAATATATTGTACAAGAAACGCTTTCAAGTTTTGTTACATTCCTGCTATCGCAAACATTAATGACACGGAACTTAATGCAGTAGCAACTAAACGACATTTCCTAATTAAAAAAATGGTTCTGAATATATTAACTTTCATGGGTCCAAGATATATGCTTTTCACAAGGTTTCAAATGGTGGCACCGTGTCTGTTCCATAAAAAAGTTTTTTGGGAAAAACTTTATCGAATAAAAGCTGTTTGGAAATGTAATGCATCAAAAAACGTTCTACTGGAAAGAACGCGGTGCTTCTAAATTTGACAGTCCTTCTACGGGTTAATGAATATTATTTCAACCGCAATTTTCAATCGACATACCGAAGTAATCTTGTCAAAAATGATTCGTTGGAGGCAGTTAAATCTAACTAAGGTTCTGTTATACTATAAATTATGTTGATATCCTCCTAGGATATCAATTGGCTAATCGCATTAGTACAATGACCAAGAGGGAGGCCAATCAAGAGAGCGCGCTCAGATTCCCTTAGCCAATCAGCGTGTGTGTGGGTGCTCAATTGAGAAATTCATGCATTGTGCATTTTTTAAAAGTTAAAAAATCCAATATTCATAAGGTCCGGGCGTTAAAAGCTTACTTGCCTTACAGAAACTCTAGAAAAATTAGAACCTTAGTCTGCACAGTTTGGCACAGTAGTGACACCATCATACGTGTATTGGTCTCGAATATCTTCTAATGTATACTTTATATATACTTGATAACACTCCGACGAACAGTTGGATACGTTCCACTCATCATTTAACCCACTACATTCATCCACACCATCTATCATATCGTCATTTGATAAATTATAATAAAGAAGTTCCTAGTTACGTTAAATAGTTACAAATACAATAATGAATTATTTTCAAACCTGTTTATTCTCAATACAACGAAGACACTGTCGTGTTTTTTTAAATGCTCCCAATGGGAGCCTCCCATTACGGACAATCTAATTGTGAACGCGTTTATCTATTATTTTTTGGCAAAAAATGTGCACCCATGCACAAAATATACCGGTAAGGATGAATGGGTTAAAAATCAATTTATTGTATAAATCAATCATATTTATAACATTAAATATTTAAGCCCATAGAAAATTAAAAAATCCACTTTCTCCAAATAAAGGCCACTAAAAGTTTCAAAAATAGCCCAAAAATTTCTTTGGGGTCCCTGTAATACATCAGCATAACGGTTGATATTCAAAAAACACCTTTGGGTTTCGCTCAACACATTCTCTGGGCCATGATGCGTTGAGATCCAAGTCTATAATAATAACACAAAACAAGATAACAATTGAAATCAAATAACTTAGCCAATGTATATGTTCCTAAAATAAAATAAAAATATTACTACTGGTTTAGTCTCATGAAAATCGGCTGTGCGTTTCTAGTATACCGTGTCGGCATATTTTAAAATGATATTGGCCAATAGGAGCCCCCCATTGCAATAAAAAAAGAAAATTGCTCTATTCTAGAAACGCTCAGCCGATTTTAATGAGGCTGAACCTGTATAACAATAAAAACTTGATCTATTCCATACTGTATTCCATAATATTTACACCACTTATCCAGTTATTTCAAAATTGGCATTTTTATAGGATAGAGCGAAAATGAAAAACTCGGAGAACTTTTCGGCAACTATTATTTTATTTATCTAAATCTAATTTGTTTGCAAATTATATTATACAGGGGGTCTCACACCAAGGGACGGCTTGCTATTTTGAGCAAAGTCCACTTTTGTCCCCTANTATTCAAAAAACACCTTTGGGTTTCGCTCAACACATTCTCTGGGCCATGATGCGTTGAGATCCAAGTCTATAATAATAACACAAAACAAGATAACAATTGAAATCAAATAACTTAGCCAATGTATATGTTCCTAAAATAAAATAAAAATATTACTATAACAATAAAAACTTGATCTATTCCATACTGTATTCCATAATATTTACACCACTTATCCAGTTATTTCAAAATTGGCATCTTAATAGGATAGAGCGAAAATGAAAAACTCGGAGGAGAACTTTTCGGCAACTATTATTTTATTTATCTAAACCTAATTTGTTTGCAAATTATATTAAACAGGGGGTCTCACATTAAGGGACGGCTTGCTATTTTGAGCAAAGTCCACTTTTGTCCCTTAATTCGAGATTTTTAAACTTTGTTGTCGAAAAAATCCGTTATGTAAAAGATCAACATTTTTTGTACATTACGTTTAATCTTTTCAACATTTTTGTTTTTAAAAATAAAATTGGTTAAAAAATAAAAATATAACACATTTTAATCCAGTTTATTTTTGTAAACGAAGTGTTGGATGCCATAACTGATCTATTCATGTTATGTATAACCCAATCTAAACGGTGTCTTCACCGATCGATTTGTCGGACTTTTTTTGTAATATGGGTCATGAAAATACTGTAGACTTTATAAAAAGATATTTTTTGTCAAAAGAACTAATGACGCCCGACGAAAGAGTAAACTATCGTCTGAAGTTCAAAATAACATTTGTTTTTATACAATAATAGCTCCTTTATGGACTAATTTTATGGTTTACCCATCAATAGGCCATCAATGATGGCCCATCATATTGGGAGAAATCAATAGTACAAACTGTATCTGTACAATAGTTATGCGATCGCGGCCGCCATCGACAAAAGAATCATAACGTACGCACGGGGTACTTTTATAAAAATATTTACCATGCACAGTTCATTCTTTGAATCTCCTGAAATAAAATTTCACCCTGGAGTGAAAGCACAAAACCAAAAAAAAAAGTAGTTTGTGTGAGCCCGGATATATTAAGGTTGAATCCATTTGATTGAATCCGGATTTTTGAAAATGGATGGATCTTACTCGAGCGCTTGATGAACTTGGAACTACGCGAAAAATCGAAATTCATGGGGTACGTTTAAAAATTGGAAAAGTCCAGCTGTAGCCCAACTAAATCTCTACAAGATCCGAGTGTTAAAAGTACTACCGGATGACCACTACATTGGTTATTCTTCTAAGCAAAATTGAGGGATGCGAGTCGCGTCATGACGCGTCACGCGATGGAAACTTAGGCGTCAAAAGTCACGGACAACTTTCAAAAATATTTGTTCGATTTACTAGACATTTTCCTATCTGGTACCAAAGTTTTGAGTTCGTCATTTCATCAATACTTGTATTAGAAATATGCCTCTATCCCAGAAAATAAATTTCAAAAATAAAGTTTTTGAAAGCTTTTTCTTATAAGTGATATGTTGATGTCGTCATATCAAAACTTTCCCTTCCGAGTTAATTCAGAAAAGCCGCAGATGAAACCAAAAGTTTTGGTCCAAAACGCAAATATTTATTTTTATAAAAAACAAATAATTATATTATTAATAATATTAAATATAATAATATTAATTTAATGTACAATGTAATTTAAAAACGCCGACCAGGCTGTGTATTTATTTTTTACAGTATGTTTCTATAGAAGTGGAGTGAAGTGTCGTAACTAATTGTGTGTTTGGNTATCTGGTACCAATGTTTCGAGTTCGTCAGTTCATCAGTACTTGTATAAGAAATATGCCTCTATCCCAGAAAATAAATTTCAAAAATCAAGTTTTTGAAAGCTTTTTCTTATAAGTGATATGTTGATGTCGTCACATCAAAACTTTCCCTTCCGAGTTAATTCAGAAAAGCCGCAGATGAAACCGAAACGAAAATTTTTATTTTTATAAAAATAAATAATTATATTATTAAAAATATTAAATTTAATAATATTAATTGAATGTACAATGTAATTTAAAAACGTCGACCATGCTGTGTATTTTTTTACAGTATGTTTCTATAGAAGTGGAGTGAAGTGTCGTAACTAATTGTGTGTTTGGTTATTGCTCAAATTCTAATTGTAAACGCTAAATTTTGAATTGAAGGTATCTTTTTATTGTTAAGTATAATGTAGACAAAAAAAATCTTTAGAAAAGAAGCGATCCTTTGAATAGCAAGCAACTAGCGACAAAATCATATATATTTTTGCATAAGTTGTGTTTTTTTTCGTTGTTGCTATCGAGCAAGTAATAAAGTTGGCATCTTGACTGATGGGTGATCTTATAGCCCCAAAAATAGACATTCGGCCAATGACCAAAAACGGCCTTGGTGGATACAGGTTAGTGACCAGAGAATATAATGTTCCGGTAAATATCTGGCAGACGTTAAAATATTACAAACTAATGTTTTTTAATGATTCTCCATTTTTGCCTACGCCCTACGTCATAATATTTCACTTAACGTTATAAACTTGTTAATATTTTTTGAATTTTTTTTTAGTCCTTACAAATTTTATACATGCTTAATCATTTTTTATCAAACTATTTAAGGCCCCAAACTCAATCCTTGAATCGCAATGTGAAAGACAAAGCATATTGGCTTGGTAATTTACAAGGTATGATTTGTTGACAAAAAAATGCAAAAAAAACCCTTCCTGGAATTATTTACCGGTGTTTTCCGGTACGTTATATTCCATACGTTATGTACAATAACTATTGACTTTGACCAAATGTCGTTTGCGGGTTTTTTGCCTTATCCATTTCTGAACGTATCAATAAACTTTGCTAGCAAAAATGAAAGAGATTATGGTCGAAATCGAAAAATTAGAATCGGAAAAGCTGTCACTGGATGAAAAAGCGGAGACTTTTATTTCAACGAAAAACTGGGCTTCAAAAAAAGCAAGTGAACTAAACGACCTACAAATGCGATTAACTGATGCAAATATCGTTTTAGATAAAGGCAATCAAGCGAGGGTTTGATTCTTGGTTTCTCGTTGAGAGCGGTTGAAGTTTTTCGAGGAAATCTTTGTGGGGAAATATCACGTTTGAAATTTCCCCGAAAATCTTATTCGTCGAAATAAAGAATTTTTCTGTTTCACGGAAGATAAAGTTTCAAAAAAAAAATAGTAAAAGAAACCCATATGATAAAATCGAATCCTCCTGTCAAGGACTAGAAGCTGAAGGTAAACATTTACAAAAAAATAAATAATTTACGTTTTTTGTGGTTATTTATTTTTGGTACCAATTCAAGAACCGAACGGGCCAGTTTTGTACTCGATGTTTATGAATTTATTCATGAAATTTTATTTTAAAGATATAGACTACGAAAGCGAAATGATATCAGCGGAAAATACAGTACAACAAGAGAGCTTAACAAGGTTGGTATTTAAACCTAGTTTTCCCTTATGAATTGGCAGTACCGAGGAGAACGCTGATGTATTACCCGGTTTAATGGTAACAACATGGAGATGTCTAACAATACATTATTAGAATTTTTGAAGATCGAAAATCGTCTGAAGACCATCTGATGAAAGTCGAAAAACAGATTGATGTCGAGCTTCATCAAACACAGCATCTGTTATCCGGTATGGAGCCCAGGCATTGATTTCAACCTCTTGCAATTCAAATTATAGAATAGTTTTATTTATTACTGGTGTGGCTAACAAGATTGTCACCGAGCTGAACGGGGCTTGTTGTATTGACGAGTCCCATAACTCATTATACGCGGTCCCGTTCAACTCGGTGACATACTCGTTACCCACACTCGTATATATTTTATATAAACAGGATATGCCCTTAAGCGTCCGGAACCGGGTTAACCGTCCACTTTGAGCTATTTTTTCAGAGCTAACCCCTACACGGTGTGCCCTTTATGTTTCGCCGTTATGTTTCACCTGAGGTATAAAAACTATACAAATATAAAAGACATTTATTTAACTATTATTTAACATTTCTACACCACATACCTAAGTAAATTAACACTAAATAAGTTCAAATAAAAAAGTAAGTAGCCAAATTTTTCACAAAAAAGTTGTCTTAAAAACAACGCTGGAATTTCGTCATATAATGCAATAATAAGTTTTTAATAAGCNAGTGGCCAAAAATGAAAAAAAAAGTACTTTTTTGACTACTTTTTTATAATTTTTTTTTTGCAGATGTGATTAGTTTTCCGAGCTCTATCGATCTGGAAAAGTAGTTTTTTGATTTGGGGAGGTCGAAAAAAAAGTTGTTCTTTGATTTTGAGAACCACCATTACTGGTGTGGGTAACAAGATTGTCATCGAGCTGAACTGGGCTTGTCGTATATTGACGAGTCCCAAACTCAATATACGCGGTCCCTTTCAACTCGGTGACATACTCGTTACCCACACTAGTATATATTTTATATACACAGGATATGCCTTTAACCGTCCAGCCCTTAAGTTAAGGGCCTTAACCGTCAGGACCCGGGTTAACCGTCCACTTTTGAGCTATTTTTTCAGAGCTAACTTCAGCTAGTCTACACGATGTACCCTTAACCGTCCAGTTTGCATTAACCGTCCGTTTTTATTAATTTTTTTTGATTTTTTTTTTTTGGTTTTCTAAAATTTGTGTCATATAGCCATATTAAAACTTTTTTAATGGTGAATTGAGTCAAAAAGTATGAAAAAGTAAAAACAAATATTGATTTGTTAAGAAATCGACTTTATCATCCGTAACAGCCATGAAAAAGAGTCACGTGTTATAGGAGATCAAGTTGTTATATATAAAAACTATTTTTAGTTAACCGTCCAGTTCGTTTTTTTTTAATTTCCCAAAAAAATCGTCTACGCATTCGGCCCCTAACCGTCCGGAACCGGGTTAACCGTCCAGTTTTGAAAACATTTTAGTGGACGGTTAAAGGCATAACTTGTGTATTTATATATTAGCCCGGAAATATCGAATTGAAATTATTGTTGAAAGTGATCGAGCGACATTTTTGGCTCAACAAAATATGTTCATGGAAGTGTCGAATGAAATGGAAAGTATTGAAATAGAGATACAGGAGTGCGAAAAACAGGAAGCAAGGTATTTTGAAGATTTTTTGACGTTTAATTTCATTCTGGCATATTATCATGTGATTTTCAAACTTGTTCACAAAGTAAAATAATGAATTGTGCTAGTTAAGTCCCTACTTTTATTAAGATATGCCATGTTTTTCGAAGCTATAATTGAGATCAAATGCACAATGTACCGTTAATTGTAATAAATAGCGGAAAATGTAAATAGCGCGTACCATTACAATTACAGATCAAAAAACAATACGCGTATCTTAATATGAGTAGCTATTGTACTAAACGTTACGATTGCTTTTTTATTTGTTTCAGATTAAAATTATCAAAATGAAAAGCTTAACAAAAGCTTAACAAAAGAAAATAAAACAATGAAAAGGTTTAACTCAGAATTTTGCCGTTCAGGATCTAGTCCAGGTATCACGTGGTAAATTGGGAGCTTGTCATTGGTCTGCTTCCTCGCTTTGTAAAATGTGCTAAATCAAACGGAAATTAGGGTTTGCTGATATCCTGATTATCTATTCGCCACTGTTATGAATTTCATTTCCAAAACTGTTGGTTTTGCAGTTATCTCTATGATATTAAAATTTTATTTTATTTTGTTGTAAAACTACTAAGATAAGCATACTAAGTTAGTTATGCTGCATAACTATGTAAGATAGCTTAGGGGTGTCTAACTTGTGTAAATGGGAACAAGGGCGAGTTAAACTGATGAGGCCGTCAACATTACCGTGAGGTACAGTTTTGGTAAACCTAATCTTTAACTTTTCAATTTACTGTACTCTAAAACGAAGATGTTGTACATTTTTTTGTTTATAGATTGGAACACGATTTACGACATGATCTGGAACGATTAGAGCTAGTTCCACTTTACAAAGACCTATCCCAACTAAAGGAAAAACAAAAGAGAAGTGAATCTGAGCAGAAACATAAACTGACACCAGACGAAGAAAAAGACAAGTTACTAAAGCAGTTCAAATTAGATAATGAAAGGTACGGTTTTTTTTTCATTTTTTAGCTAATCCGATTATTTCTTATTTTATTTTGACCATCTAGGGACAAACGTCTGTAGGTATCAATTTATATACGAACTACAGTCCTATCGCCTTTTTCTTTACAGCCTTTTTCTTGACAAAAACCCCGTTTCTTGACAGATTTCAGGCCCTATGACTCATATGGTCGGTGTCCTTTTTCTTGACATTTTCCCATGTCTTGACAATTTTCCCTAAATCCATATGTATTTTTTAGCATTTTATTAACAAGTTTTCACCAAAATATATTTTACTAGTTTTATATTTGCTCGTTTCATATTTTAATACATTTGAATACATTTTTGAGGAGAAATGTTCCTCAAAACTGTATTTTAACCGTTGACATAGGCGGTTGAACAGTCGATGTCCCAAATCTTGACAGATTGCCCTTTTCTTGACAAAAATCCCGTTTCTTGACAGATTTTAGGCCCTATGAGTCATGCGAAAGTGTCAAGAAAAAGGCGATAGGACTGTATATTAACTATATTTTACGAACTACTAGTATATTATACGAACTACTAGTATATTATACGAACTACTAGTATATTATACGAAAGTGTCAAGAAAAAAGGACTGTATATTAACTATATTGTACGAACTACTAGTATATTATACGAAATTCGAACTATATTATAAGAAATTCGAACTATATTATACGAAATTCGAACTATATTATACGAAATTCAAATTATTTGATTAGCATCCAACGAATGGATCGCCAAATGCAGTTCGTTGAAGATCGTATGAACAAACTTGGTGATCAAATTATTCAACTTGAAGCCGATATGGATGAGTCAAGACTCGCAAAATTGAAAGGCCTAAAAGAAACGGAACTAAAATTTGAAAAGTTCCTCGCGAACGCGCCAACGGTAGGTAGCATTTAAAGGGTAAAACTATGATATCCCACAAGGATTTCAGAATTCTTCTTGTCTGTAATGCCAAATGAACTGTATTCGACTCTTTCCCATTTAGATTATAGAGGAGGAAAAAAACACGCTCCTTCAAAAAGAGAAAAAAATAAATGCAGTACTTCACGAATTGACCCAAATCAAAGAATATGTTCTCAACTTCAATAATCTTCAAAAATTGGATATGGAAGACGGTAAATAAACGGTACCTCGCTTGTCGGACTTTTTGGAAAAAAACCAGCAACATATCTTCAATTAAAAAGACACTCCCGGTTTAAATGGAACTACATTTACATTTATTATGGTTTATTAAATTTTCCCTTAATAAGTTTCATTACATAAGTTTTTGAAAAAAAAGTTATTCGGAGAAAAAACCGCGGTACTTGAAATACACTGGTATCAGATCTGTACAGATTGAAATTTTTTCGATAAAAGATTACAGCCCCTCAACTTTTGTTTAATACCTGAATTTTACAATTAATGAAACCACCAAAAATAACCTCCATGTTTAAAAATATATATTTTTAGTTCAAAATGAACTCAATCAAAAAAGTATTGATCTTGGAAACAGCGAATCGACGATTGAGTTATTGAAAGGCGACAAGAGGAACCTCGAACGTAATTTTGAAAAACTTTCAAAGATGGAAAACAAATTGAAACTCGAAGCTTTAAATTTGAAGGCATAGAATTTTATAAAATACAGAACAATTAAGAGCTAATCGTTATTGGAATTCGCGTTTAATAATTATGCTTCAACTGTTAATTTAATTTATGAGAACACAATTATTTTCAAATGTATTTTGAAATTATTTTTGACAAATTAAAAAAACGAAGAGGGTATATTTAATACAATTTATTTTAGCGTTTTTTTTTGTAAAATTCCATTTAGAAAAGTATTGAAAAAATTTCTCAAAGCCTGAAGCAATATGATGACATTGAAACACTAAAGGCTCGTCTCAGTAATTATTAGACACTCCCTCATTATAGGGCTCTTTGTGAGCTATGTGGCACAGTAAGTACGAATAGATGAATACGTACGGTACGGAGTTTTCAGATGAATTTTTTTGCAAAGAAAACGTTTTTCGGGGCATTTAGCCGGAATTTTTTTTTTTTCGACAAACCTATTCTGATAACATTCGA
>SCLG01000062.1:168598-184173 GCA_004367875.1 Oikopleura albicans
AATGTCGGCGTGGGCATTTCCGGTCATGAGGGTCGCCAGGCGGTTATGGCCTCCGATTATGCCATGCCGAGATTTCGCTTTTTGCCGAGACTCCTATTGGTGCACGGTCATCTCAATTATGCGCGCCTAGCGCACATGATCAAGTATTTCTACTACAAAAATGCAATCTTCATTTTGCTCATTTTTTGGTTTCAAATTTTTTCCTGCTTCTCGGGCGCGAATATGATCGCCGACATGTATCTAATTCTCTTCATGCTCCTCTTCAACTCGGTGCCGCCCATGGTGAACGCGACCCAGGACAAGTTTCTGCCCGGTGATGTGTTAATGGCGCACCCTCAACTTTTCAAGTCTGGCGCCGAAAACGCCCTCTACCGGCCGTATAGTTTTTGGGTAGCGATGCTGGACGCCGCCTATCAGTCCCTTGTGCAGTTCTTTGTCCCATTTTTTATTTATATGACGCCAAATGGACATTTTATGGAGGAGTCTACAATTGGAATCATGACCTGGGGAACGATTGTTACAGCCGCGTGCCTCTTAAGTACCTTTTTGCATTTAGCCATTGATACCATGACGTGGACATGGATTCATTTTGTCACTATGATTATCTCATATCTCGCGTTTTTAATCGTCGGACTCGCGCAAAACGCCCTGGCCCAAACGGGTCAAAATGAGTACTGGACCATGGAGTACATGATGACCGATTTTTGGTCCTATTTGACCGTTATTTTGGTTAGCGTCATGTCGGTTTTGCCGCGGCTGGTCATTATTGTGGCCGGCAATGAACTGCGTCCAAGTGATTCCTTCACAATTAGACGAAATATTTTTCAACAAAAGCGTAAAAACAATCTGACCGTCGACGCCTACTACTGAGATTAGAAGATAGACTTAAATGAATTTGCACTTTCTCGAGATTTTTTAATCTGCCCGGATCAAATCTGCTTTTATGATTAGTTTATTTATTGTGAATTATTGGGAGACATTTTATGGCTCGTTGAATTAGACATTCACAGAAATAAACCGGTGTCGATTTTTGAGGATCGGTTTAAGTATAAGACTTCGGGACCCGAACTTCGGGTTATACGGACTTCTGTAGACAAATAGATACTTGTAAATTTTCTATAGTTTTTTTAAATATTGCTCCCAATGCACATTTTCGCCAGATACCATATATATATAAATGAGGTAAAAATATATATATATGTAAATGTATAAATATACATATATGTAAATGTGTTTTTTCTATTTGGAGTATTTTTTATATAAGAGCTTTGCTTACAAGGTGAAGTACAGTCCCCATCAAAAGAGGGGTCCTTTGTAGCGTGAGAATTTGTTTTGAGACATTGAATTTTTATCGGGTAGTCTCGTATGTTTCATATACGAGTGTAAAATTGAAGGAATATAAGCAAATAATGCCAGCTAGATATCTAAAGCGATTTTTTGTCGTTTATGGTAAGAAAATGCAGCTCAGATGCGGCATTTGTTATAAAATCTTACAAAACTGACCCTAATTTTGACAAAGTGACAAATCTAAGACTTATGTTTTTTGTCCTTACAGTGACTTTCAGGAAAAAAGAGTCCTACGTTATACGGTATAATAACTTATACCTAAGGTTATCTAAACTGTCTATTATTATGATAACGCGAGCAAATGTAGCTCCTATATATAAGGTCCATTTATATGATAGGGGACTGTACAGGAAACGTACGTTCTGAACAATAAAATTAACGTGTATTGTAACCGCTCATGCTAAACGTTTAAGGTTAGCAAAAGTTCACGGGTATTACAAGTGAAGTTTGTTGTATTTACTACTATATACAGTATTCCAAAAAGCTACCGGTTCATTTGGTCGCATACTAGTATGTTTTTCGAAACATGATATTTTATGCAACATTCAATTCTCTTCATTTTACATTTGCAGACATATATTATATATGATATATACTTTTTATCTAAAATTTTCTCCGAATGGGCCATTAGGCCAATTGAACCGGTGCCTCAAGAGACTTTAGTTTTTCATCAATATTGCACGTCGCTATATGTGTGCTTATAAGGGGCCATGCCAATTTAATTAAGTATTGATGCCACAAGAACAATTTAACTCCAAGACATTTCGTACTTTGCTTTTAGCGAATTATTTTTGTTCACGAGAACAATGTTATGGCGCAAGATGACGTTTATTAATGCTATAATTTATATCGTCCGCGCAACACCTTAATTGTCTCGCGCTGCGAATTTTGATCGGGCGCGTTACCATAGTAACGCGAAACAACAAGTAACAATTTCTTCCTGTTTTTGTTCCGCGGACAATCAACATAATATTTGCGATAGAGAGACAAATAGTAGTTCTAAGTCGCGCATGAATATTGTATGAATTAGCATCTTTTCGTACCACCAGCTCATTGGGATATAACTTGTATCATATAAGGGAAGCTATGACAATGACAATTTACCCGCTAAAACGGTACACATCTATACAGGCGGTCTCACAATAAGAGAGGGTATGCTACTTTTGACCGAAATACTTTAATTTGGTGTCCCTTAATATGAGACCCCCTTGTAGTACTCCCCCTACCATTTTATATTGTCACGCGTTATTTTACATATTTTCCCGTTCGCTCCGTTATCTTGCGGGGGTTTTTGGACCAATGTTCTAGGAATATCTAGCTTTATGTTTCAAGCACTTCGATGTTATCTTGCAGGTTTCCCCACCTGCTCTGTTATCTTGCGGATTTTTGTTCATGCGCAAGTTGCAAGATAACGGTGCAGGGGGTCTAATATAAACTCTTATACAATATTATTCAAAAAAGTGGATTTTAAAATATCAAGGGTCAAAAAGGCGCCGTGAACTTCAAAGTCTTAAATTGATATCGCATAATAAACAATATGCAAAAATTATCAATAAGTGGTCCATCCCTGTAAAAATTTTAATAATTGCCATACATTCGGCGGTCTATCCAATTTTTCGTTCATTCTGGGATACATTGCACACATTGTGCCCAAATAACTTTCAATGAAACGAACAATTTCGAACAAAAAATCCAGTTATGAACTTACCATTCTCCCAAATTAACCGGTGCCTGTTGTGACATATTTATATTATATATATTCTTTATTTATCGGACATATCGTTGACAATCCATATTCTAAAAAGTCATATTGCTTCAAGTTCAACAACATAAAAAAGAACTATCGATCAAATGAAAAAAACCTTACTATAGTGCTTTCTCTGCTACCGCTTCATTTTCCGTGCATTTTGCATTATTAAAATTTCTGCACAAAATCAAGCCCACCGATATAATTTTACATAACGTAACGAGCTAGTTGTGAATGGTACCGACAGATTTGGGGAAACCGTTTTTATCAAAGCTGAAAAACTGCACTTTTTAATATGTAACACATTTCTCATTTGTTGCTTTTACTTTTGCACTAATTGATTTTTCCCAAATGTCTCGGTGCTCATTTGATATTATCGGAACATGAGGTAAATCTGAACAAAAACACGTCTCAGAATAATTTTAGGTTGTGGCTTTTATGCGCTTAATTTTTTGATATTTCATTTTTATACATGTTTGTGCAATGCCTGAACTGCACTAGAATTTATTCGTTACAGTATTTATTATTATTTTTTATTCATTTGCAGTTTTGTTTTTATCCAAACCTAAGTTTTCGCTTCAAGTGCTTTACTTCTGCTAATCATTTTGTATTTTAATAAATATTTGATTTAAGTACTTTATCATTTGTTGCTTTGTAGTCCAATATTTGCTGGTCATTTTCCGCCATAGCTGATTTGGTTAATCATTTTTAGGTTATGATATCNGTCTTTCGAGGAAAACGTTTATCCAAGAAAACGTCTTTCAAGGAAAACGTTTTTCCAAGAAAGGGGTTTATCAAGGAAAAAGTTTATCCGGGAAATGGTTTTTCAGGGAAATTCCATGATAAACGTTTTTCATGATAAACGTTTTCTTGGAAAAACCGCGGTGCCTAATTGCCATACATTCGGCCGTCTATCCAATTTTTGTTTCATTCTGGGATACATTGCACACAAATAATTGTGTCCAAATAAACGAACAATTTCGAAAAACAAAATCCAGTTATGAACTTACCATTCTCCCAAATTAACCGGTGCCTGTTGTGACATGTTTATTTTATATATATATATTCTTTATTTATCGGACATATCGTTGACAATCCATATTCTAAAAAAGTCATATTGCTTCAAGTTCAACAACATAAAAAAGAACTATCGATCAAATGAAAAAAACCTTACTATAGTGCTTTCTCTGCTACCGCTTCATTTTCCGTGCATTTTGCATTATTAAAATTTCTGCACAAAATCAAGCCTAACGATATTATTTGACGCAACCTATCGAGCTAGTTGTTAATGGCACGGAGAGATTTGGGGAAACCGTTTTTATCAAAGCTGAAAAACTGCACTTTTCTCATTTGATACTTTTATTTTTTGCACTAATCGATTTTTCCCAAATGTCTCGGTGCTCATTTAATATTATCAGAATACTCCCAGTATGAGGTAAATCTGAACAAAAACACGTCTCAGAATAATTTTCGGTTATGGCTTTAATGCGCTTAATTTTTTGATATTTCATCTTATACATGTTTGTGCAATGCCTGAACTGCACTAGAATTTATTCGTTACAGTATTTTTTATTCTTTTTTATTCATTTGCAGTTTTGTTTTTATCCAAACCTAAGTTTTCGCTTCAAGTGCTTTACTTCTGCTAATCATTTTGTATTTTAATAAATATTTGATTTAAGTACTTTATCATTTGTTGCTTTGTAGTCCAATATTTGCTGGTTATTTTCCGTCATAGCTGATTTGGTTAATCATCTTTTCGATTAAATGATATTTAGCACCAATTTTTTCTGGTTTCGCAGGTTAAATTGGTTGCTATAGTCTATTCTACACGAATGTTTTACGGTCTTTTTTGAAGTAAGGTCTGTCTGAAAAATAGACGGGGTCGTCGTTATAACTTATGTCAGACCTTAAAATTTATAAGGTTTGAAATTTTGACCGCTATAAGGTCAAGGCATTTTTTTAGCTTAATTTTATAACCACACCGCATGTAAGATACATGTATAACATGTCTTTTACGGCTGTTTTATGGGAAAATTCCAAAGCATTTTTGTACAATTATTTTAAGGTTACGTGATTTTTTCTATCAATACGGTATTGTCAATACCTTATAACTAACCACCCTGGAGTAAATGTAGTAATCAGAATAAAATTATGTAAGCTAACCAGTAGTATATAAAATCTACCGATCGCTTTGTCTGATAAAACTCTGAGAAATAGGCGTGTCTAAGTAACTATCGTTCATTAAATTTTATTTCATAATCATTTTGTTTAGAAAAAGTACCACGCCCAAAACTATCACAAATTTACCTATCCTAAGCAGTATTTATAAACGTACAGTTGTTGCGGTCTAACAAAATTATAATACAATTCGTTCATTAGATTAGGGGGTCATTTTGGTACATATTTAAAAGGTGGTAAATAAACAGGTAATGTATCAGAAACAGAATTTTTAATGCGTATAGCCTATACGGTATAGGAGAGGTCCCATTGACATTTTAGAATTTTTCCCGAAAAACGTTTCTTTGTATTTTCCCCAAACAAGTACAGTTTTTCTCCGAAAAACGTTTTTTTAATTTTCACTGAAAAATGCAACAATTTTCACTGAAAATAGAAAAAACGTTTTCCGGGGAAAATTCTAAACTGGCAATGGGACCTCTATAAATTATACTCATTCAAAATGTTCCATGTCGTTTAGATATGTTNAGCTAACTGGTAGTATATAAAATCGACCGATCGCTTTGTCTGATAAAACTCTGAGAAATAGGCGTGTCTAAGTAACTATCGTTCATTAAATTTTATTTCATAATCATCTTGTTTAGAAAAAGTACCACGCCCAAAACTATCATCTATTTACCTATGCCAAGCAGTATTTATAAACGTACAGTTGTTGCGGTCTAAAAAATTACAATACATTTCGTTCATTAGATTAGGCGGTCATGTTGGTACATATTTAAAATGTGGTAAATAAACCAGAAACAGATTTTGATTTATTGACATTTTCGAATTTTCCCCGAAAAACGTTTTTTTGCATTTTCCTCAAAAAAGTACAGTTTATTTTTCCCCGAAAAACGTTTCTTTTAATATTCACTGAAAAACTTTTTTGGGGAAAATACAAGAAAAAAGCGTTTTTCGGGGAAAATTTAACTGGCAATGGGGTCTCTATAAATTATACGCATTAAAATTGGTCCATGCCGTTTAGATATGTTTTTCTTATGAAACCAGTTTTTAGTAACATGTTACCATTATAAACGTTTAAACTTTGAAAGTATGTTTAAACGGTGTCATTTACAATTATACTACTTATAGCTAATAATGGAGTCGTTTTTCTTGTAAACACCAATCATCAACGCATTTAAGTGCCACTGTATATATGTATGTTATATATATACATGGAGGCCACGCATGTTAAATTATGAATTCACAAGAAAAATGTAAGGAAATAAGATCTAACATGCGTATCGTGAATGACCTAATTGAACTATTAGAATTGGAATAAAGACCATCTTTAAGTACTTTCGTATCATTAAATGTTTCAATTTGTCACGCGTTTTGGCATCTGAGAACCGGGATCTCTTTCCCATATTATTTTGCCCTTCCAATACGTACCGAAATTACCGGCTAATCAACTTCTAATAAACACTAATAGGAAATATAATGTATATTTATAAGATTACAATTGTCCGTTTTTGAATATAGATAAATTTATGATGATTTCCAAATAGTATGATGATGGAATATATTTTCATGAACAACCGCGGTTTTTCGAAGAATTACATTTTCTAAATTAGAATATATTTTTTATATATAAATACTGCACAATCAACACAATGGTTTCTAAATTTATAGAGTCACTAATTTTACTCAGCTTTTGTTATGAAAACCCGGCGTAATTTCTTGCGTATTTTCTAGGGACAATTTTGTAAACGCAGATTTTTTTTGTTTTTGAAACTTACATATATTTACTATATATTATATATAATATATATGAAGGAGTAATACCCGTAAATCACGAATTTGCAATTTAAAATAATACGTTTTAGCGTGGAGGATCATATAAGAGATAAAATTATTTGTACCATAAAAACATGTCTAACTCGTTAAAGGGGTTCATTTGAAATTCGTCATCTACGAATCCAACTGCACTATGTAACATAGTCTATGTTATATAGTCTATATACAAATGTATATACAATGTATATTACACCGGGTGCGCCGTTATCTGGCCATTATTACGTAACAAAATGTTTTTTCGACGAAAATGTCGGCCAGATAACGGCGCACCCGGTGTATACATTATATATACAATTGTATATACATACATATACATTGTATGCGAGGTTTTAAAAAATGAAGTGGGGACCAAAAAACTCGAATGTCCCATAAAAAAAATAAACAAAAAACGAACCTCGCGACGGGTTTAAACATTCTATTTGACGAAATCTGAGCTTTTGATTGTTTTTTATTCCAGGTGGCCAAGCGTGGGTGTTATTCTATAAATTTAAAAATGGCTATGTGCGGTGAATGATCACAAATAAGCTTGTTCTACAAAAAGCAATAAACCAGTAAGATTTATATATACAGCGTTCAGAAACATAAAAATATTGTTCGACATTGTGCAAGGTCCAAAACAGCAAGCGTAAATAGTTTCGTAAGTACAAAACTAACTCGTTTGTACTGCGATGATTTGTTTACATGGGGGTGTGATTATAAGGTCTGACACTTTCACCGCTATAACGTCAATTCATTTTTTTTTCTCACTAAAGCCAAGTGAGTATTTTTTTAATGCATTAAAGTCAAATTATTTTAAGCATGACTTTATAACCACACCCCCCAGTAGGGTGTACACTGTTAATACTTGGTTGTTTTTGACCTATGTTACTTAAACTATAGTACATGGTTGATATAGTAGATAGTCACTATAGTACATATAGCCTAAAAGTTTTAGGGTTGAATACTTAAGGCGTTTACAGGTTCACTCGATGGATATTACGACGGAAATGGCTTAAAATGCGTCGCTTTTCAGTCATAAGTTATGATAACTGATTTTTCTAAAATAATTAGGTAGATAAATCATGTCTTTTTCACTTTTTTTGGGTGTAAATTTAGAACTCGGCATATACGTTTAGAAGGACACGGGTAAAACACGGGTAATAAATTTTTTATAGAAATAATATCTTTTTTCACTTTTTTTTGCACTAAGGTCAAGTCATTTTTTTCGGAGTGCATGAAGGCCAAGTCATTTTTTTGGCCTTGACCTTATAACCAGACCCCCCTGTAGGTTATGAGGTCATGCAGTAAATTATCGTGAAAACACTGACGTTTTCACGAAGAGCGATGGGAATTATGTATTTTGATTCTAAAATTAAGAATCAAATAAGGTAAACATACCTTTAGTGGCCTGGTCAAACCCTAAGATATATGGCAGCAGACGCGAACTTTATAACGGAAACGTAGACGTTTCTGAAGCCAGTAATTCAAATATATATTTTATGCTTTATCATTGTGAGAACAAACATTAAGTCATGCAACCAATGTAAACTTTATCGAAAGATGTATGTTAGGGTACATTTAATGTGGCGCCGTGTTCTTTTTTTCAAAAAACGTTTTTTTTCGGTTTTGTCTCCCCCATCTAATTTCACAAAATAAATGTTTTTCAAGCATGAATTTTTTCGGGGAATATCACCGCGGTGCACCGTAAAAAATTATCTTTTAAAACATTTTATTTTTAAACCGTTTTCTCTCAAAGACCGCGGTGTCGTTTTATGACTTTCCGAAATAGAAATCGTGTCATTCGTGTCAAAAAAGTTTTATTTTTCAGGTGATATTCCAAGGTCTTACAGACCATAAGTTATGATCCTTCAAAAATGCAATTAAGGTCGTATGATTTTTACACAATACCGTAAGACCAAAAAAACTTCAGATGGTTATAACGCCAAGTCCGTTTTTTTAAATGCATTAAGGTCGAGTCAGTTTTTTGAGCTTGACCTTACAACCATAAAAATAATATTTTTTTTTAATTTGTGATGTATGATTAAAAGGCGTGTTCACTCTAATATACAAATTTTCACATGTTCCAATTATAAGACGGGTCATATTATTCCATGTTTACATTTCTGTTAAAAACACGTTTCCTAAAATAGCAATAATATATATTTAACAAAAACAAATAAGTTTGCTGCAAAAATTTGTTCATATGTTTTCATGAAAGTTTATGTGTTTATAAGAATAATTAGACTTATAAGTCTACTTTTTTTTAAATTCAAGGCCAAATTAGAATATTTTCTTTTACGCAATCGTGAAAACACATCGTAATATTAATGTCACGTACATAATCTGTATTCCGGTAACTTATATTGCCATATTTAGATTAGGGGCAAGTTCAAAATCGACCTTTGTTGCAAGTTTTATACACCGGGTTTCACAAGGTGTGTAAACGAGCATCGCATGGATAATTTAACCAGGTTAATATATCTTGAAAAGTATAAATTTGCTTGGTCAGATATAATCTTAGCCAGTGTCGATCAGTTTAAGAAAGAACCCCGATCGAATATCTTAACCCCTAAACGCGAAGTTTATCCTAATGTGGTTCAAAAACGTTCTTTTTTGATGAAAGACACTAAGATCCAGAGAGGGGGCTTAAACGGTTTCATTACGACAGATTATAATCTGAAAAGGATGCATTTGGCTAGGCAGGCACTCATCTGTTAAATAAAGTAATTACTAATATTCACCGTAGATACTGACTAATAAAAATATCACAAATATGTTCTTCTAGTTTCAAAAATCTTCTATGATCTCCACCCATCGTCGATAAATGCTCGAGTAAAATATGGAGGTTATTAGTGTTCTTATTTTGAAAATTGTATTAATTTATTTACGGAAAATTTCCTAATGGCCATATAAATGGTCAAAATTCGAAAACTTATACCCTCTATTCTACCGAAGTACTAACCGATGGAAATAAACGGGTGTTCTTTATACTGTGAAGTCAAGGTTTTTGGACTACAATTCATGTATTTGTTGGGTTTTTTTTTATATAAGATCATATCTTGACACTTTTTTGTGCTAGGTATATATGTTCATATACCCCTTCAACCAGTTATCTGAAGAAAGTTGGGTTATCTATTTGGATCATAAACGTATCGACGATACGGTATCGTGATTTACAATTATCTTAACAAAATTCAATTATCTTAACACTTTTTCTGCAAGACAGTTTTTAAGATATCGGGTTAGGTGGTGTATATCCTATGGTATATAATATATGTATTTTTCCATTTGTTACAGTTAGAAAATCTAAATCCGTGGTTGGTGTAAACTTGAAAACACCATATGATTTGGTTTATATCGTAATTGCGCTGAAAACGTTTTATTACTACTACATTGCGTCGTTTACGCAACTGTAAAACTGGTACAAAGAACATTAATGACAATGTACGCACATTGGTACATAAAAAATGTTTTGCGGCAAGGTATTTTTTTAGCCGACCATGAGGTGCTTTTTAGCTAAAATGTCTGCTACTAATGATACTGTAACACAAATACAGTTAAAAATTGGCATCACACAGCAATTCTGTAGTTTTTCGGTTAAAAATTGCACTTGAACGACCAATATTCCGGTTAAGGTCGCATCCGATGTAACATAATACTATACGTGTATTATGCATGTACAGTCCTCGTCCCCGAAACGGGTGGTTTTCTTTGACAAAAAAACCACCCGTTTCGGGGACAACCACCCGTTTCAGGGACCACCCGTTTCGGGGAGATCAGTGATTTTCAACGTTAAAAATCTTCATTTTTACATATTTTTGCTATTTAAGTGTTTGAAATGACTTTCGATATCACTTAAAGTACAGTATTCGTCCCAAGTAAAATAACCATGACAAATTTATTATGTTTTATTTGCTCTGGTTAAAAAAGTCTGTCATAAACGTTTGCCTTGTCGGGTTTTTGGGCATAATTTCTGTCATAATAATCCGAAAAATCACCCGTTTCGGGGACAACCACCCGTTTCAGGGACACCAGTTTCGGGGACGAGGACTGTAATATATTTTGTTTTGCTGTACTATACAGTATAGACTTAAAACACCATTAGCAACAATCATATTGTATGAATCATACATCTTAACCAACCGAGCGGAGTATAATATTGTACAAATTGTAATTAAGGTTTATTAAATTTCATATTTTATGACATTTAGATAGATCGACGATAACATCGTACTTTTCAGAATAAAAAAAATACGATTGGAGTCTCTATTTAAATGCTGTACACAGTTTAATAGGCTTTAATTACAATTATTCATTTCGTTCGGATGGTTGTCATTCATCTGGAACAGACAGTATTTTTGCTGTTGGTACCAGCCGGTGTTTTGATGTTAGAAAGTGTATATAAACCAAACTCACTATACTTTTTCATATATGGTATGGAGTTTATAATATAGACTCTATACTGTAGATCATACGGTATGGTCCATACGGTATGGTGCAAAAAAACTGACTTGACCTTATAACGGCACAAATGACTGACCTTATAACCAACCCCCTATAGACGGTATGGTCCATACGGTATGGACCATACCGCCTATAGGGGGTTGGTTATAAGGTCAGTCATTTGTGCCGTTATAAGGTCAAGTCAGTTTTTTTGCACTAAGGTCAAGTCAGTTTTTTCCGGCACTTAGGTCAAGTAAGTTTTTTGGTGTAGCATGCTTTTTGGGAAAAATCTTTAAAATCATGTCTGTTTACGTTTTTTAATGAATTATGTACAGAAAGTGTTATATTTTAACTAATTAAGAACTTTTTTTTCTCGGGGAAAATTTTATAAATTTGGCCCACAGTCTATGTGTAAATATAGTTATAATTAGGTACATGTTACATGTACATGTTACATGTACATGTTACATTATGTTACATTATGTAACATGTACAATGAATAAAAAATATCTTAGCATAATTTTACTTCTTTGACATTTCTTTGTGGAAAATATTACAGGGGAGTTCAGTTTTTTGAAAGTGCATTAAAGTAAAGTGAGTTATTTAAACCTTGACATTATAAGTTATAACGAAGTATTCATTTTATTTCACGAAAAACTGAAAAAAGATGATTATGATATATTTTTCGCTTCATTTTTTTAATAATTATCATATATTTTTAATAATTATGATACATGTATATTTTTTGTCATACAATTTGACTAGACTCCTGTAAATCTCCTCCGGGAGAGAAAATAGTGGTAAGTTAACTGGTTAGCTAGTAAAAGTAAATTGATCGCGGGGTCTGATTAAAAAAAATTGCGCTTTCGAAAACCGTTATTTACACGTCTTCAAGGTCATGGAAATGTTTACTCTTATCGTAAAAAGTCTTTATAATAAAGGTCGTCACGTAGAACATAGATTGCTTAGTAAACTTCAAATATATTATTTTGTCAGATCATAACATGTGGGATTCCTGTTTTGATAAATGAAAACGTCACATTTTAATGTCGTAATATTTATTTCGGTGATGACCATCACGCCACCTATGGAAAATAACTTTAGGAAATTATGGACTGCGGCATTAGTAATTATTATATAGGAGCAATATCGAACCATTTACTTTGGTTATTTTTCAGTCAAAGGTCATTAATTATCTAGAGTGCAGGCAAATACGGTTTTATTTCGTAATTAAATATTCTCATTGAAAATTTCCGTAACCTCTAATCTTTAGTTCACAAGATTTTAGTTTAAACCGGACCAAAACACAGATTTACTTTCACTCGCAGGGCAAAGATATATATTTTGTGTGCAATTACCAAATGAATTCAAATTTTTTTCCAAATTTAAGCAACTGTTTGGAAACTTGTGCATGAAGAACACGCAATGATCAAATTTTTCAACTCTAACTTTTGGACTTCTTGGGTCTTGATTATTCCGTATATCAACTTTCATAAAGTTCTGAGGTGTATTTCAAAATTTTTATTTCCCGGAATTCATCTTATTTATCATATAATTTATATGATATAAATCAATCTTTAAGGTTTGCCAATCTTTAAAAAAAAATATTTTTTTTTTATTTATTATAAAACACATGAACAGGGTTAGTCAATGTTGGAAAGTGGGACCTTTCAACTCTCCTTAGCCGAACAGACTATAAATAGGCCGTTCGATTTAATCATGAATAATAGCCAAATGGATCGAGGTTTTTGAAACCGGGAAACAGTTTTGGATTTTTTCAGCAAATCTACGTTAATTCAATAAATGTTCGAGTTTGTTTTATATTTTAGTTTAGTCGAAATCTCGACAAAAATCTATATTTTTTGACTTTCGTCCGCTGTTACAGCTAAACGAAAAAAAAAGTTTTTTTAAGAAATAAAAACGAAACTACATATTTTCCACGTATTTTCCACCACTGTTGCTTTTTTATCTCTCCTAAGCCGAATAGACTATAAATGGTCAGGTGCCTCTTTAGGCATGAATTGCATTTTTGACTCTTTAGCACATTGGTCGTCTTAGCGGTTAATAAAAAAAATATTTTTATGTTAAGTTTTGTTCCAATAATATAGATAAGGAATCAGACGTCTCAACTAACAAATAAAATTTGTTCAATTGTTAAATTAGTTTTTCTGTGTGAATTATTTCCGTGAACGGCCTATTTATAGGCCGTTTGGCTAAGGGGGTTATGCCGCAGCGTCGGCTAAGTAGAGTTAACTGCCCTTCGTGGAATACTGTCTTCGAAAATGACCGACGCATTCATTTTGTAAATATAATACAAATAAACTCTGTAAATTTCACAATTTGAGAGCCGTGCGTCCACTGCGTGCGTTCAAGGTCTTATCTTTTCAAACCGGTTATGAATGATGGCGTAACGTGTTTTCACTTGGTATATGATATACCGTATATCTTGGAAATATTTACTATCATAGCAAAATTATAATAACATAATTTCTGTTTGACTTAAGGACCGTACATACCCTTTGTTTACAGAAAGGATCTATTGAAAAAAACAGTATCCTGGGCGATCTATTCCAGGGAATTAAATATACTAAGATGTGTTTGATAGATAATAGTTTAGCGCATCGTTTTATAGTACTAACCGCACCATAGTGCCACTCACCGACCCCCCACGTGGCCATGAATTTGACAAAAAGTCAAAATAAGAAACCTTTCTAGTTCTACAATTTTGAAAATATTTCGTTCGGTTTGTGATCAATTAGTTTGTATTCAAAAAAGGAAGCGACGTACGGTTTTTATTTTTCTTGAAAATTATCACATCGAANCATTTTCTCACGATCAAAAAAGGCCTATAAGCTATAGGCTATAGGTATATTTCAATGTATATGTTCTTGGAGCATAACCCTGTTGACTTTATAGCTTGTGTTGTTTTTTCGATTTCGTTATCTTGCCTTCTTTATAACTCCACCAAGTGTTGCCATTCGACTCGTCACGGAAAATGATGTCTGTGTTGATTGAGGACCCCAGATCACAGAGTGGTAGCAGCATTCTATTGACGAAAGGTGCAGACTCCGCCGTATTTGCACGCCTAACCAGTGAAAATAACAAACTCCGCATCATAACAGAAACTCACGTCGACAACTACGCACGAGACGGACTCCGCACACTGTGTTTGGCGCGGCGTTACTTTAACGCCGAAGAAACTGAACGACTTCGAAATCGCATTCGAGAAACGGAATCGACTGGCAATGATGACGAACTGCAACAACTTTATGCGGAAATTGAGTCGGAACTGGAGCTTTTGGGCGCAACAGCAATTGAAGATCGCCTACAAGATGGGGTCGCCGAATCGATTGCAAAGTTACGCGACGCTCAATTAGCCGTGTGGGTTCTAACTGGCGACAAAGGTGGTTATTTTTTGAGAATTATCCAGTGGGCTATTTTTTTTAACTAACGGTGTAACTTACACCGTGTAAGTCCTGATAAGGCTCCGACCAAATCACTTAGGTGATTTTTTTTTTGAAAAAGGCGCTTGAATTTCTTGGTCACTTTTTATTGGCCACTAAAGTTATCGAAATCAAAAAATTGAAATTGATGCTCTAGCAAAAAAAAAAAACTATAGTTGATATCAATTTTCACTTTTTGTCGAAACTGAGGAATATCCCGATTTAAGGTATTTAATCCTATAACTTATAGGCCTATATATAAGTTATAGGCTATAAGGTCCGTCATAAGTCAAATTTGGCAGACAAAATTTCGATCAGAAAATGTTATGTCATTTTTTTACAAAATGCAAAAATGTAAAAAGCCGTTTAAGTAGTGTCTGTTATTATTCTCAAAAAATAACCGCCAAAGTTCAAACCGCGCTCGAAATCGGTCGCAGCTGCAATTTAATCAGCCCTGAGGATGAGCTTATCATGCTAACCAATCCTGCCACATTAATGGAGCAGATTGAGAGTCTCAGCGGTCAATTGGTTAAACCGCCCGTTTCGACTCGTGAGCCATCAAATGGAATCACTAGTTGGATTAAGTCTTTTTGGGGAAAGCGGTC
>SCLG01000062.1:194548-214865 GCA_004367875.1 Oikopleura albicans
AAAAAATACCAATTTTTTTAGAAATAAAGCCATATTTTTCGAATTTTCGAATTTCTTTTTTCTTCACACCAACTTTAATCATTGGTCTGAACATTATTGCGTAGTATAGTGCTCGAATTAAATAATTATTAACTGTTTTTTGGTAGTTTATATTGATAAACTGTCCTTCTGATTCCTCAAATTTTGGTTTTGATCGGCATTGCAAAACATCAAAATTTTCTAGATTTTTTTTTATGAAATGAACTTGTACGTACTTCATGACAGTTACTAAGACTAAATCAACCTGAAAAACATCTAAACTTATTTCTAATAATTATTTTCGTAATTTGCTATTATTTTTGTAAACAACTTGACTGACCGGTCCTTAAACGGTGTCATTTACAATTATACTACTTATAGCTAATAATGGAGTCGTTTTTCTTGTAAAGACCAATCATCAACGCATTTAAGTGCCACTGTATATATGTATGTTATATATATACATGGAGGCCACGCATGTTAAATTATGAATTCACAAGAAAAATGTAAGGAAATAAGATCTAACATGCGTATCGTGAATGACCTAATTGAACTATTATAATTGAAATAAAGAGCATCTTTAAGTACTTCATTAAATGTTTCAATTTGCCATGCGTTTTGGGATCTGAGAACCGGGATCTCTTTCCCATATAATATGGGCCATATTATTTTGCCCTTTCAATACGTACCGAAATTACCGGCGAATCAACTTCTAACAAACAATAATAGGAAACATAATTTACATTTATTAGATTACAATTGTCCGTTTTTGAATATAGATAAAATTTATGATGATTTCCAAATAGCATGATGATGGAAATTCCATCATGGAATATATTTTCATGAACAACCGCGCTTTCTCGAAGAATTACATTTTCTAAATTAGCGAATTTCTAATATATTTTTTATATATAAATACTGCACAATCAATAGTAATCAATAGTACTATACAATTGTAATCTAATAAATATACATTATATTTCCTATTAGTAACAGCCGAGTTTTATGAATATGAACCAGTTAGATTCTCATTGAATTTCTCAAAAAAATTGAAATTAATTTGGATTCAATAGACATTTACCCAAAAATCTATAAAAGACTCATATAAGACTTGATTTTCAGCCAGTAGGATATGGCCCATCCATAAAATAATAACAAGCAAGCAAGTTTTGAGAAATTCAATGAGAATCTCACTGGTTCATTTTTATAAAACTCGGCCGTTATTTATTAGGAGTTGATTAGCCGGTAATTTCGGTATTGAAAGGGCAAAATAATATGGCCCATATTATATGGGAAAGAGATCCCGGTTCTCATATGTATGGTTTCTAAATTTCTATTAAGTCACTAATTTTACTCAGCTTTTGTTATGAAACCCGGCGTAATTTCTTGCGTATTTTCTACTGTAGGGACGATTTTATAAACGCAGATTTTTTTGTTTTGGAAACTTACATATATTTACAATATATTATATATAATATATATTATGGAGTTATACCCGTAAATCACGAATTTGTAATTTAAAATAATACGTTTTGGTGTGGAGGGTCATATAACAGACAAAATGATTTCTACCATAAAAAACATGTCTAACCTGTTAAAGCGGTTCATTTGAAATTCGTCATCTACGAATCCAACTGCACTATATTATATAGTCTATATACAAATGCATATACATTTGTACATATGCATTGTATGCGAGGTAAAAAAAATGAAGTGGGGACCAAAAAACTCGAATGTCCCATAAAAAACAAACAAAAAACATAACTCGCGACGGGTTTAAACATTCTTTTTGACAAAATCTTAGTAGATTTTGATTGTTTTTTATTCCAGGTGGCCAAGTGTGGGTGTTATTCTATATATTTAAAAATGGCTATGTGCGGTGAATGATCACAAATAAGCTTGTTCTACAAAAGCAATAAACCAGTTTGATTTATATATACAGCGTTCAGAAACACCATAAAAATATTGTTCGACATTGTGCAAGGTCCAAAACAGCAAGAGTAAATAGTTTCGTAAGTACAAAACTAACTCGTTTGTACTGCGATGATTTGTTTACATGGGGTTTGTGATTACAAGGTCTGACACTTTCACTGCTATAAGTTATAACTTATAAGCCTATAACGTCAAGTCATTTTTTTTTCTCACTAAAGCCAAGTGAGTATTTTTAATGCATTAAATTTTATAGCCACACCCCCTGTAGGGTGTACACCGGCAATATTTGGTTGTTAATGACCTATGTTACATAGGCTATGTTACTATGTTAACTATAGTACAGGGGGTCTGGTTATAAGGTCACAAGGTGTGACCGTTATAAGGTCATAATATCGATTTGAGACATTTGAGATAATATGTATTTTATTTGAGTACCAAATTTTCGGCTTTCGCCATCTTCAGGGTATGATATACTAATACTGACAGAATGTTGAAAAATAATAAACAAATCCGAAATTCCAGACGTTCTAGAATAATGTGTTTTTGAAAGAGAAGTAAGGAAGTGGGTAAACCTGCTTACTTCTCTTTCAAAAACACATTATTCTAGAACGTCTGGAATTTCGGATTTGTTTATTATTTTTCAACATTCTGTCAGTATTAGTATATCATACCCTGAAGATGGCGAAAGCCGAAAATTTGGTACTCAAATAAAATACATATTATCTCAAATGTCTCAAATCGATATTATGACCTTATAACGGTCACACCTTGTGACCTTATAACCAGACCCCTGTACTATAGTTAACATAGTAACATAGCCTATGTAACATAGGTCATTAACAACCAAATATTGCCGGTGTACACCCTACAGGGGGTGTGGCTATAAAATTTAATGCATTAAAAATACTCACTTGGCTTTAGTGAGAAAAAAAAATGACTTGACGTTATAGGCTTATAAGTTATAACTTATAGCAGTGAAAGTGTCAGACCTTGTAATCACAAACCCCATGTAAACAAATCATCGCAGTACAAACGAGTTAGTTTTGTACTTACGAAACTATTTACTCTTGCTGTTTTGGACCTTGCACAATGTCGAACAATATTTTTATGGTGTTTCTGAACGCTGTATATATAAATCAAACTGGTTTATTGCTTTTGTAGAACAAGCTTATTTGTGATCATTCACCGCACATAGCCATTTTTAAATATATAGAATAACNTTCCAGACGTTCTAGAATAATGTGTTTTTGAAAGAGAAGTAAGCAGGTTTACCCACTTCCTTACTTCTCTTTCAAAAACACATTATTCTAGAACGTCTGGAATTTCGGATTTGTTTATTATTTTTCAACATTCTGTCAGTATTAGTATATCATACCCTGAAGATGGCGAAAGCCGAAAATTTGGTACTCAAATAAAATACATGTTATAAGGTCAAGTCATTTTTTCTAGCACTAAGGTCAAGTCATTTTTTTTGAAGTAGGTGTTTTGGGAAAAAAAAATCTTTGAAATCATGTCTTTTTACGCTTTGTTGTTTCTAAAATAATGGGTAAGATAATTTGAAATCGCCATACTGTATGGCCCATACATTTAGGTCCAAAAAGTGTTAAGATTACCAAAGTCTGTTAAGATAGCTGGTTAGGGAGTGAAGGTAATTTCACCAGATTTTAAACTTCTTTTTTGGTGAAATCATGCGTATGTATATAATATTATTTGAGTAGGTTATGAGGTCATGCAGTAATCGTGAAAACAGTAAAATAAGAATCAAGTAGGGTAAATATATCTATAGTGATCCTATAACCAAGTCACTTCAAATGTGCCCAATTTCTGGTCAAACCCTAACATATATGGCACCAGACGCGAACTTTATAACGGAAACGTAGACGTTTCTGAAGCCAGTAATTCAAATATGTATTTTATGCTTTATCATTGTGAGAACAAACATTAATTCATGCAACTAATGTAAACTTTATCGAAAGATGTATGCTAGGGTACATTTAATGTGGCGACGTGTTCTTTTTTCCAAAAAAAAAAACGTTTTTTTTCGGTTTGGTCTCCCCATCTAATTTCACAAAATAAATGTTTTCTCGCAAAGACCCCGGTGTCGTTTAATGGCTTTCAAAAATGAAAATCGTGTCATTCCTGTCAAAAAAGGTTTATTTTCCAGGTGATAAGGTCTTATGGACCATAACTTATGGTCCTTCAAAAATACAATTAAGGTCGTATGATTTTTACACAATACCGTAACACTTTTTTTATTGTGAAAAAAAAAAAATTCAGATGGTTATAACGTCAAGTCAGTTTTTTAAAGTGCATTAAGATCGAGTCAGTCTTTTGGGCTTGACCTTACAACCAGACAAATAATATTTTTTTAATTTGTGACGCATGATTAAAAGGCGTGTTCACTCTAATAAACAAATTTTCACATGTTCCAATTATAAGACGGGTCATATTATTCCATGTTTACATTTCTGTTAAAAACACGTTTCCTAAAATAGCAATAATATATATTTAACAAAAACAAATAAGTTTGCTGCAAAAATTTGTTCATATGTTTTCATGGAAGTTTATGTGTTTATAAGAATAATTAGACATCTTGTAATGATATAAATGCCATATAGACTTATAAGTCTACTTTTTTTAATTCAAGGCCAAATTAGAACATTTTGTTTTACGCAATCGTGAAAACACATCGTAATATTAATGTCACGTACATAATGTGGATTCCGGTAACTTATATTGCCTTATTTAGATTAGGGGCAAGTTCAAAATCGACCTTTGTTGCAAGTTTTATACACCGGGTTTCACAAGGTGTGTAAACTAGCATCGTATGGATAAGTTAACCAGGTTAATATATCTCGAAAAATATAAATTTGCTTCGTCAGATATAATCTTAGCCGGTGTCGATCAGTCTAAGAAAGAACCCCAATCGAATATATTAACCCCTAAACGCGACGTTGGTCCAAATGTGGTTCACAAACGCACTTTTCTAATGAAAGGCACTAAGATTCAACATACAAAATGCAATTGTGTAGCCGTCGAAAGTGATGTATTGATTTTTCATAAGTCAGAATAATTAAAAAAAACAGTTTTTTTTCTACTAAGTCGATACATGCTTCGTACAGTTTTTCTAAAAAGTATTGACTAACAAAAAAATAACTCACTGAACAAATTGGCCGGGTAGATCTTCTGAGGAAAAATAACTCGTGTTTACGGAACTGCTGGATAACCGCGTTGGAGAGGGGGGGTTAAACGGTGTAATTACGACAGATAATAATCTGAAAAATGATGCATTTTGCTGGGATGAGTGCCTGGCATCTGTTAAATAAAGTAGTTACTATTATGTTTTAAATATGATAAGGCTATTAAACTTCACCGTTGATACGGTCTAATAAACATATCTCAAATTTGTTCTTTTAGTTTCAAAAATCTTCTATGATCTCCACCCATCGTGGCTCAATGCTCGAGTAAAATATGGAGGTTAGTGTTCTAATTTTGAAAATTTTATGAATTCATTTACGGCAAATTCCTCAATGGCCAAATAAATGGTCAAAATTCGAAAACTTATAACTCCATAATCTACCGAAGCACTAACCGATGGAATTTCCATCATGGAAATAAAAGGGTGTTCGTTATACTGTGAAGTCAAGGTTTTTGGACTACAATTCATGTATTTGTTGGGTTTTGTATATAAGATCATGTCTTGACATTTTTTTGTGTTAGGTATATATATTCATATACTGTACCCCTCAACCAGTTATCTTAACAAAGTTGGGTTATCTTAATACTTTTTGGATCATAAACGTATCGTGATTTCCAATTATCTGACCAAACGTTCTACACAATTATCTTAACAAAATTCAATTATCTTAACACTTTTTCTGCAAGACAGTTTTTAAGATATCTGGTTAGGTGGTGTATAATATATGATATACAGTGGGTGTATATGATATACAGTGGGTGTATATGATATACAGTATATAATATACTGTATATCATAAGTATTATATATAATATATGTATTTGTCTATTTGTTACAGTTAAATAATCTAAATCCGTGGTTGGTGTAAACTTGAAAACACCATATGATTTGGTTTATATCGTAATTGCGCTAAAAACGTTTTATTACTACTACATTGCGTCGTTTACGCAACTGTAAAACTGGTACAAAGAACATTAATGACAATGTACGCACATTGTTATATAAAAAATATTTTGCGGCAACGTATTTTTTCCCCGACCTTGATATGTTTTTAGCTAAACTGTATGCTACTAATGATACTGTAGCACAAATCAAGTTGAAAAATAGATTTCACACAGCAATTCCATAGAAGAAAACAATAAGAATCGGACAGGTCAAGTTTTCGAAAAAAAACTGTCTAGGCCATTGTACTCAGAATCAAAAAGTAGAATATAGGGACCGAGGTCAGTTTTGCGCCAGGTTCAACGCGTCACGTGATAAATTAGGATAAAGGCATGTTTTTTGGCCAAACGAAAAACACGATATCTAGTGGTTAAATGATTTTTTCAACTTTTTATGCGTTTTTTGAGGTAATCTTAAGAAAATCTCAAATCCGCCAGAAAATTTTTACCGTAGGCCCTCCAGAACTCCTATGGGAGAATCGTATGGAAATCTCCTGATTTTCACTAAATTACATTAAACTTGTCGTTTTATACTTGAAAACACCAAATTTGGTAATCAAATGACCATCTAGACAATACTGGACAATACTAAGACAATACTGGAAATAAAAAATATACCATGACTCTCCAGAACTCATATATAGGAATCGTATGGAATTCTCTTGATTTTTTCAAATGTGCTTAAATTGTCGTTTTTTAAACTTGAAACTAATAGTTTTCCGGTTAAAAATTCCACGTCAACGGCCAATATTCAGGCTAAGGTCGCATCCGATGTGTCATAAATTTTGTTACATAATACTAGGCACCGCGGTTTTTCCAAGAAAACGTTTATCCGAGAAAACGTTTATCAGGGAAAATTCAAAACAAGCGTCGTTGTTCCGTTTCAAGAGCAGCTATTTTTCCCTGATAAACGTCTTCTCGGATGAACGTTTTCCTTGATAAACACCTTTCTTGGAAAAACGTTTTCTTTGAAATACTTTTTCTCGGATAAACCACAAATGGATTTTCCTTGAAAAACCACAAATGGTAATTAAAGAAGAAGCTGCTCTTGAAATGCGAAATGGAACAACGACGCTTGTTTTGGATTTTCCATGATAAACGTTTTCTTGGATAAACCATTTTTGAATTTTCCCTGAAAGACGTTTTCTTGGAAAGACTTTTTCTTGGAAAAACCAATTCTTGAATTTTCCCTGAAAACCCAAATTGTGAATTTTCCCTGATAAACGTTTTCTCGGAAAGACCGCGGTGCCCATAATACTATGCATGTATGCATAGTATATTTTGTTTTGCTGCACTATACCGTATAGTCTATACGATATCTAAAAAATATAAAGTGAGCTTGATTTATATATTTTCTAACATCAAAACACCATTCACTAATATTTTTTAAAATTTTTTTGGCAAATTTTTTTTTCGCTTTTTTTTGCTTGCATTGCCTTTATCAGGTAAAAATAACTTTTAAGTGAAAATGTCCCGTTGAATTTCGGGACTGGGAAAGTACTCAAAATGTACTAGGAAGGTCGGGATTAGGTGAGGTCTTTTGGAGGTATTTTGGGGGCTTTCTAAAAAAAATTTTTATTGGAAAACTTTTTCAAATATTGTTAAGAATTATAAGCTCCAGATACATCTTTTTTCCGTTTTCCATTAACATTCCAAATTAAGGAGTTATAATTTTTAAAGGTAATGATACATATCACGAGAAGATCTTATGTGTTCATAAATAAAATAAAAAGCGCTCACTTGATTAATCGTAACTCATTGCCAGGACGTTCGACATTTTTTTCTCTTAGAAACTTGGCTTAATTATGCATAATAATGTTACTAAAATTTGATCTTAGCTCAGGTTTGTGTAACTCACCCTAATGTGTCAGAGCCCGTGAGAAATATTTTATCTGGTTTCAGCCAATAGGAACAAGTTATAACTCCACGTCATTATTGCGAGACATAGAAAAACATAATGGGATTTACAGTGGCCTTAAAAAAAATTCTAACTCCTTAATTTGGAATGTTAAGGGGAAACGGAAAAAAGATGTATCTGGAGCTTATTATTCTTAACAATATTTGAAAAAGTTCTCCAATAAAAATTTTTTTAGAAAGCCCCCAAAATACCTCCAAAAGACCTCACCTAATCCCGACCTTCCTAGTACATTTTGAGTACTTTCCCAGTCCCGAAATTCAACGGGTCATTTTCACTTAAAAGCTATTTTTATCTTATAAAGACAATGCAAGCAAAAAAAAAGCGAAAAAAAAATTTGCCAAAAAAATTTTAAAAAATATTAGTGATTAGCAACAATTATATTGTATGAATCATACATTTTGCAACCACCCGAGCGGAGTATAAAATTGTAATTAAGTTTTATTAAATTTCATAGTTTATGACATTTAAATAGGTCGACTTTACATCGTACTTTTCAGAATGAAAAAATACGACTGGACTCTCTATTTAAATGCCGTATAAAATTTAATAGACTTTAATTACAATTATTCATTTCGCGCGGATGGTTGTAATTCGTCTGGAACAGAAAGTATGATTTTTGCTATTGGTATCAGCCGGTCTTTTGATGTTAGAAAGTATATATAAATCAAACTCACTTTATACTTTTCATATATGGTGTGGAGTCTATACTGTAGATCATACCGTCTACAGGGGGTTGGTTATAAGGTCAGTCATTTGTGCCGTTATAAGGTCCAGTCAGTTTTTTGCACTAAGCTCAAGTCAGTTTTTTTATTTACACGTCTTCAAGGTCATGGAAATGTTTGCTCTTATCGTAAAACAGTCTTTATAATAAAGGTCGTCACGTAGAACATAGATTGCTTAGTAAACTTCAAATATATTATTTTGTCAGATCATAACATGTGGGATTCCTGTTTTGATAAATGAAAACGTCACATTAGAATGTCGTAATATTTATTTCGGTGATGACCATCACGCCACCTATGGAAAATAAAATTAGGAAATTATGGACTGCGCGATTAGTAATTATTATGTAGGAGCAATATCGAACCATTTACTTTGGTTACTTTTGAGTCAAAGGTCATTAGTTATCTAGAGTGCAGGCAAATACGGTTTTATTTCGTAATTAAAAATTCTCATTGAAAATTTCCGTAACCTCTAGTCTTTAGTTCACAAGATTTTAGTTTAAACCGGATCAAAACACAGATTTAATTTCACTCGCAGGGCAAAGATATATATTTTTGTGCAATTACCAAATAAATTCAAATTTATTTCCAAATTTATATAAGCAACTGTTTGGAAACTTGTGCACGAAGGACACGCAATGAGCAAATTTTTCAACTCTAACTTTTGGACTTCTTGGGTCTTGATTATTCCGTATGTAAACTTTCATAAAGTTCTGAGGTGTATTTCAAAATTTTCATTTCCCGTAATTCATCTTATTTATCATATAATTTATATGATATAAATCAATCTTTAAGGTTTGCCAATCTTTAAAAAATATATAATATATAACCACTTGCCTAACCCGTCCTAGACGAGTTTTTTGTACGGTTAAATCGGCCTTGATCACGTGATTTCAGAAATTATGTTAAAAATTGTGGACTAAGGTGTTCTCGGGTCTAAAACTAGAAAAAACCGTTATTTTTCCAGTTTTTCGTGGTTAACTATTAACCGGTTGGCAGTAGCCACTTCTAAAGTTCACCACGGGATGCGCCGTATTGGGTTACCATATATATCTGAAAATCAAGCATTTTGAAACACTTCTAAAATCGGGTCAAAATCTCAGGTGGCTGTCCTAAATATATTATTTTTAATTTATTATGAAACACATGAACAGGGTTAGTCAATGTTGGAAAGTGGGGCCTTTTAAATGACATTCATGGAATATTGTCTTCGAAAATGACCGACGCATTCATTTTGTAAATATAATACAAATAAACTCTGTAAATTTCACAATTTGGGAGCCGTGCGTCCACGCCGTGCGTTCAAGGTCTTATCTTTTCAAACCGGTTATGTATGATAGCGTAACGTGTTTTCACTTAGTATATGATATACCGTATATCTTGGAAATATTTACTATCATAACAAAATTATAATAACAGAATTTCTGTTTGACTTAATTAAATTGTGCTAATAAAGTATATGTGCTGCCCAAATTGTGTCAAAATCGTTAAATCTACGATTAAAACGATGTGCCATAAGAAGAAGGGTCTACAATAGGGTATAATAGGGTTTTGTAGTCAGGTATACACCACCTGGCGGGTTATCTTACCAATAGTTATCTTACCAAGATTGGGTTAACGTACCACTTTTTGGACCCGGCAGGTGGTGTATTTACAATTCAAGAATAAAGATTTTCTATGAGTTTGTTCGCCTTATTCAGTTATAGACTATAACTTATAGTTCTTGTCGATAGTAGTAAGGCAAATGAGAAATCTTACAGAAATCTTACTTGTATAGTTACCTTCTACAAATTTCTTCAGAGGTACTTTTTACCTAAAAAAATAATTTTCAACAAAAACATATAATTTGAAAAAGTTTGAAAAAAAAAATTGAAAAAAACATGTATTTTTTTTTTAGATTTTCTTATAGAGAAATCTTAAATTTACCTGATATATTTTTTTCCAAAGGGACTTTCGAAATTTCGGCAATGAGTCGGATTTTCTCAATAAGACGATCTTCTTGTTGGTGACGATCACTTGCTTTGTGCAAAAAAAAACAAAGAAAAAATTAATTTATTTGAATTTTTTAAACTTTATTTACAAGTTACAGTTTAATGTTTCCAATGACCCCGAAACGGGTGGTATTTCAAGTTATTATGCCAAAAAAAAATCATTTTAATAAACGTCTATGAAACTGTCAAAAATTCAAGTTGACCTCATCCTACCATAAGAAGTTTTTATTTATAAAAAATACTGAATTTATCTGAAACTTACATTATTATAACATATTTATTGCGCAACAAAAATAATAGAATGTGTCTGGCAGAAAACATTAACAGGTAAAGAAAGATTTGACTAAAACAGGCAATAGAAACTTTCAAATTTTTGAAAAATTTGTGGTCACGGCTAGCCGCGGCTACGTATATTTCCAAATTTCCGGAGAATAACTCTGTCGAAGATAAATGAACACGTTTTTCTTCTGGAAAGGTTTTGTCGGAATGACCGTGATGCCCACGTTAACTCTTATTCTCGACTTTTATCAAAGCTGTAAGGGCCTTAAAATGTTTTCGATTATTAACTTAGCTCTCTTTTCGCCCAATTTAGTCGCAATTAATATAACGGCACATATACATGTATATATACCGTATATGATATACCACCGGTTATATGTACCTTCATTACGCTTTTGACAGGTTCACCTTTGACGCCCGGGAAATGTGAACTTTTTTGTTAAAAACGTAATGAAAGTACATAAGCGGTGGTATATTATATACGGTATATATATANGCGTTCACACGGTATGTGCTTGGGGCTAACATTTTTCATCGGCCTCCAAGGCTACCTACATGTGAACTCACTCGATTCCGTACGCTCTCTTTTCTTCCTGCTCCGCGGCTTACGCATTTGTTAGTCTCTAGAAGTTTCTCTATCTCTAGTAGGCTCTAAACTCTCTTCGGAAACTCTGCATTTCTCTATAGGACGTCGATTCTTTACCATTCATTCACCACGTAAGGATAGATGCCTAAAGGGCGTCTTCCTTGCTGCTTGCTGCCTTCTAAGGCCCTGCTGAGACATACATGAAGCAAGGGGTGAGGTGTGTTCTTATGTATTCCACATAGAATCCCTTTTCCCCTTACATACATGTTACCCGGGCAATGGGCGACGACTTAAATGTGGCACTTCGCCATCGTCGTCCCTTGCTCGCGAAACATGACCGCGCGCTTCCCCGCGGCACATCCAACTCCCCTACACTAATCGCGGGCGGCCAACCACGCTCGCGATACATAACCACGCAATCCTTCAACCTACTCGCAACCAAGCATTACACAACCCGGGAATATTCCCAGGTTATGTAATGCATTGAAGTGAGTGGTCTGAGCGCTATGCTCCGGTGCGTGGTTGCTCAGCAAGCGTGCTTGGCATATCTAACCAACCTTACCACCCGACCGGTCCGGTTACCAGCGACGGTCGGGAAGATTACAGCTTTACGATATATGTGTGTGTGTGTTATTATAATAATTGCGCCTAAATTGGCCGATAAGAAAGATTTAAAAGTTAATAACGGAAAAAAAGTTTACAGTTCTGTTTTTTGATAGGAATCACTTTCAAAATTTATATGAGAAAACATATATACAGTTCCTTATAAGAGATTATTGCCAATAATCTTTTTCAGTATGAAATGTTTCTTTCCCATTGTAAAAATAATTTATATCCCGTATGTTAATAATTTATTGGACTGAAAAATCCCTGACTACACACGCATTTTATGATTTTGACGGGAGCGTGTCCTAGTCGACTTACGGGATATAAATTATTTTTTCAATGGGAAAGAAACTTTTCATACTAAAAAGGTATGTTTCATACTACAGAGAGTCATGCGCTAGCCTTTTAAGTAAAATATTTTCCGGCGAGCATAAAGTTTGACGAAAACGTCTCATTTGGAACTATCATGCATAACGAGCATGAACATATTTTTCATGAATTGACTTTACTGGGCAAAAATAAGGGGTTCGAACCGTTCGATATTCCTCGTGAGGGGATAATTTTACTAATGTAATGTTAAATAGACTATTCGGTATATAACCAGTAGTTTATGTAGTTTATACAGGTATGAAATAGTTATTAATGCCAGTAAGTTGTAATTCAAACTTTTACATGTAGTATATGCTGCATATAATATGCAGTATGTTTGAACGAACCGTTTAAGTGTACTTACCAGTGTATTTTACAGTGTATTACAGTGTATTAAATATAGCATATTTTTCTTTTCTTGGTAGGAAAAATTCTAAAAACATTTTATAGATTCCTAGAATTTGTATTATAGACTTGTACTGGTCTGGGTAACGAGTTTGGCACCGAGATGAACGGGACTCGTCGTATATTGAGGAGTCTCATAACTCAATATACGATGAGTCCCGTTCAGCTCGATAACAAACTCGTTACCCACACCAGTACACCCCCTGCGCTGTTATCTTGCAACTATCGCATGAAAAAAATCTGCAAGATAACGGAGCGAACGGGGACATCTGCAAGATAACAGCGCAGGGCTTAACACATAAAGATAGGGATTCCTGGAAAATTGGCCGAAAAAAATCTGCAAGATAACGGAGCCAACGGGAAAATCTGCAAGATAACGGGTGACAAGATAACAGCGCAGGGGGTGTATAAGTACCAGACTGTATAAGTAGGTATATATTATATAAATATACTATACCGTATAGTCTATACCGGTACAGACTGTACCGTACTGTAGAGTCAATTATTTTGCTAATGACAGTAATTAAATTCTGTCACGTGACGCGAGCTTTGTGAATCATATAATTTAATTAAGAGTTGGAAACACCATATTAATATAGCCTTGATTTGCGTTTCCACTGTCATCGGTAGAAATACTGGTGGCATTCTACAGTTGCTTTAAATACACCGGGTGCGCAGTTATCCGGCGGGTTTCGCGACAAAAAAGCCTTAATCCGGCGCCCGATAACTGCTCAGGGCGGAAGCGGAATAAGGTAAAAATATGCAAAAAAACGCCGATAACAGCACGAGGGTGCCCGATAACAGCACGATCGGGAAATTTGGTCATGTACCAATTGGTATATCCCAAAAATGGAAAAATCCGCCCGATAACAGCAAAGGGTGCCCGATAACAGCACAAAACCGCCCCATAACTGCGCACCCGGTGTGAAAACGTAATGACTGTTGCGTAGGCGCAACGGGTCGGCTAATGAAAGTCGTCACCTAAATAAAATGAAAGATGGATAAAAACAGTACCTATCGATGTACGTGTATAATACAATTTGTTTAAATACAGTAGTTGTATTCCCAGAATCTATATTTTTGCAGTTCAAGCGACTTCGAAAAGTAAAGCGGTACAACTGTGTTAAAACAACACCATCCCTGTAAATTTACACCATTTTAAACATACACTATGTCAAATGAAGTCATTCCCCTGAGTAGTTACACCCCCTGCGCTGTTATCTTGCAACTATCGCATGAAAAAAAAACGCAAGATAACGGAGCGAACGGGAAAATTTGCAAGATAACAGCGCAGGGCTTAACGCATAAAGATAGGGATTCCTGGAAAATTGGCCGAAAAAAGTCTGCAAGATAACGGAGCCAACGGGGAAATCTGCAAGATAACGGGTGACAAGATAACAGCGCAGGGGGTGTATGTTAGCGAAGTAGTTGAAAAAACGGCAACATAACTCCGCAGGACGAAGACGAAAAATTAAATTATGAACAAGTTGCAATATCAATGCAGAAGCGGAACTCATCAAGTTTGTAAAATTAGTCATTTTTGACCACTTTTACATTATCATACATTACCATTATTACTCAAAAAAGGTGTTGAAAAAGTACAGGTTTTTGTGCTAAAAACTCAGCCAACAGTTTAGCAAGTATATTGAATCAGCATCTAATACTGATATAATTTACTGAGGCAATCGGCACGCAGTACGGTTAGCATGTATTTAAAATAAGCCAGGTACATATGAGCGTGTCGGCGCACATGAGTTAACTTTAAAAATCCAGTTATCCAAGTTGAAAAAAAAAGAAATTTTCCGTGTTACGGGGGAATGAGGCGAGTTGGGACCGCCCCGATTTGCAGTTAATCCAGCTACATGGCCTCAATGCGATCCACGAATCTTACGTAACCTGCACGCCAACTCATAATGTTTTCTAGGGTCCTGACGAGGCACTATCAGAGAAGAAGAAACACAGCAAGAATCAAAAAGAAAAATAACAGAGTTGCGCCCTCCTCATCTGAGCGTTGCGAGCGAGTGGAGGCGAGATGTTTTTCAGCGGGCTTGGGCTCTCGTGGCCGCTGTTGACGCTCATGACCCGAGCCCAATATAAAGTTCGCCGTCTGACCATCACGAACCACAACCACTTTCAGCGAAAAAATAATATATTTAAAAAACCAACCTACCGGTTATCTCACCAAGCGCAACAGAGATTTAACACAACAACAATAAAAATGGAAGAAACAAAATTTGGATGTTTATTTGATATCGACGGTGTCCTCCTTCGCGGAAAAACGCCGATCCCGGTCGCCGCCGAGGCGATGAAAATGATTTACAAGGTATGCACTAAAAAGTCGATTTTTTCTGTAATTATACTTAAAATTTTGTTGTTTAGAACGGAGAATTTACGGTTCCAACAGTATTTTGCACAAACGGATTTGGATTGCGAAGTCGCAAAGCCGCTAGTCTAACCGCGGCTCTCGGCGTCGAAGTTGACCCCGACCAGGTCATCATGAGTCAATCCCCCTTGGAAATGTTTTATGATTATCATGATAAATGTGTTCTGATCGTCGGCCCCGAGCATGATGGCGGATTTTACGATGTTGCCAAAGATCTGGGCTTCACCAACATTGTTACATTAGGTGAGTTCAAATTATATTTCGAAATTTTTATTAAACTCAATGTGACCTTGACGAATAACAATTAAATATATTTCATTTGTGTAGATGACGTGCGAAAGGCCTATCCCTACTTGGATTGGGTCGATCGAAAACTTTGGCCAAAAACAGAGGCTCAAGATGACCCAGACTTTCCTAAAATTGATGCCGTTGTTGTTTTGGGTGAGCCGTTGAATTGGGAAGGGGCGTTGCAACTTATCCTCGACGTTATCCAAACAGACGGAAAACCAAATAAACCATTAGACTCAAACGCACGTCAAATTCCTGTTCTTGCCTCTAATATGGATTTACAGGTATGGTATAATTTTTTTTTACAAAAGTATTATAAAAAAATGATAAAAATCATTTGATTATTCTCTGCTTAAAATCATGTAACTTAAATTACAGTCCTTATCCCCGTTACGGACGCCGAATCTTAATAATATTGACAAAATATACCACCTAACCAGTTATCTAACCCTTTGGCTCAAAATGCGTTAAAATAATTGAATTTTGTAACGATAATTGAATTTTGTTAAGATAATTGGGTAGGGTGTCAGTAAGATAATTGAAAATCGTGATACGTTTCGGTCCAAAAAGTGTTAAGATAACCCAACTTTGTTAAGATAATTGCTGTTTAGATAAGTGGTTAGGGGGTGTACTATAATGCGGTAGCTTTTGTCACTGGTCAAATTTTCTACTAAGCATATTTTTAAAAAGATGCCTTTCATATGAAAAATCATCATTATTTTTTTATTAAAACATCAATATTGCAATATTCTTAACTCATATTTAAGTGGATGGCAAAAGCACCTATTCCAAGATTTGGAAATGGCGCATTCCTACTCTGTCTAGAAGCCCTCTACGAAAAGTTCACCGGCCACCCCTTAGAATACACAGCACTCGTTGGAAAACCATCCGTCGTTACCTACCAGTAAGTACCGTACATGTTTCTTTTCTTGCTAAGCTAGACTCACATATCAACTGCAAATATTCTGACAAAATATGAGCATATGGATATCGTTTTTGTACTCGTGCCAGAAAAATCATAAAGATGCCATGCGCCACAAGCGTGGATATAAAGTAATTTTGCCCTCAAAACAAGGACCATTAAAAACAACACAATATATATCTTGTGATAACTCGATAATAAGACAACTCATGTGTGTGTATACTTATATTTCAGACGACATTTGTTAGACCTAAGTTTACGTACATAATAATTCTTTGAAGCGGCTTATTTTTATGTATTATGACATCATAATTATGTCGAAGATGATTTTACGACATATTAAATATAACTTGTAGGCTTTCAATCATGAATTTACAACAGAATTCATTATATGAAACGATATTGTCCGAATATTTTTTTATCTGACATAAATTACCTGATTTTTTTAGGAAATACTATTTGATTTCTATAAGGACCTACCGGACAAGATGTCTGTTTACTGGTTTTATTAAAAAAGTAGTTGATTATGAAAGTCTGACTTTAATGCATTTTTCCGTAGTCAGGAATAAAACGGTAAACCCGTTTTCTCAAAACTGTCAAAGAATTACCATTATGTCGAATAGGGACTTTATTCTCCAGAAAATATTTTCCTTATAAAATTATAACAAACAAAAGTATTTCTCTGGTTCTACACCACTTGCGCAGTTATCTTGATGAAATGTAAAATTTCGCATTCTTACGCTTAGGCCCTGCGCAGTTATCTTGTCACTTTTTCAAAAATACGTTCGCAAGATAACTGCACACGTGGTGTATCTCATACTGAAGCTTTTTTGTTTTAGATCTTTTTGGCATGTCAGTACAATGTAGTACTGTATAAAATACTAATTTCGCCTACTTTAGATATTCGATTAAACTCATGGAAGAGGTTGCGGATAAACTGGGCCAAGAACAGATCAACCGAGTCTATTGTTTTGGTGACAATCCACTCAGTGACATCTACGGTGCGAATCTATTCACAAAAACCCTCGCTAAGGCACGTCAAGAGGGTAACACATCAGTGACAAATGTGGCGTCTCTCGAAGAGTGTATCTCCGTCCTGGTGGGCACCGGTGTCTGGAATCCCAACGACCCCGAGCCTGATAGCGTCGAGGTCGATTATGGCCATCGGGATCTGCCCTTTGACGCCACCTTGTGCAAATCAAACGTTATCGTAGCTGACGTGCTCGAAGGCATGAAGCATGTATTTAAAACCGAAGGCGTTTATTATGACGATGCCTCCTGCTCGTCGAAGGTGTAAACAAATTAACTGTTGAAATAACGTATTTTAAATGTTATAAATCCTGCTCTTTTTACCACGATTTACTATCCGGATTCCAAACGACAAAAAAAAAATGGTGCAACTTGTTCGGACAGCGAGTCCAACGATAGACCGATTGGGATATTTCCCCTAGTCGAATTCTTATACTGTGAAATATTGTTTGCATTCATGATTGATCATGAATTGAGCGAAAACGAGAATTCCCCCTAACAGGGCCGCAAACGATTGTGAAAACTGCTGTTTAAATCAACGAATTACTATACTAAAAAAAGTAAATAAAATGACACGACCAAAAATGTTTGTCGTACTTTCGCATTTGATTCTACAACCTATTCAAATTGTTTTTTAGACAATAATTTATACAGGGCGTCTGGTTATAAGGTTAAGCCCAAAAAACTGACCTTAATGCACTTTGAAAAACTTACTTGATCTTATAACCATCTGAAAAATTTTTTCCACAATAAACCTTAGTGCTGAGAAAAATTCAAAAAGACATGATTTCTATAGAAAAAAAAATATGGGAAAAGACATGAAATTAAGAAATGAAAAGAAAAGGATTTTTCCCAAAAAGTATGCTTCATATATCGCGACTTCTATGACTCCCCTAACTATAATTCGAATCCCGTAAATTACGTCCTAAGGATTTCAAACTAATTTTATGTTGGGTTTTTGTCCGTAACGGAGGTTAGCAAATGGCCACGTCAAGCCTTAACTTTTTGGCAATGAGTGACAATTTAATTCCACGGAAAAAAATTATGGCTCAAACGCTTTACCATTTGATAACAAATGTACAATAATTACATTTGATAAAAAAACGTACAATAATTCTATTTGATAAAAAATGTAGAATAATTTCATTTGATAAAAAATGTATCATTTTGTGGTCTTATGTAATGAAACATGTCTATCGCTCTTTTTACGAGTAGACAATTCTGTATTTTTATAACGTTACATTCAAAAATTTTGTCATCTAAAGTTTACTCCGATANCCGTAAATTGCGTCCTAAGGATTTCAAACTAATTTTATGTTGGGTTTTTGTCCATAACGGAGGTTAGCAAATGGCCACGTCAAGCCTTAACTTTTTGGCAATGAGTGACAATTTAATTCCACGGAAAAAAAATATGGCTCAAACGCTTTACCATTTGAGAACAAACGTACAATAATTACATTTGATAAAAAAACGTACAATAATTCTATTTGATAAAAAATGTAGAATAATTTCATTTGATAAAAAATGTATCATTTTGTGGTAAAAAATGTATCATTTTATGTAATGAAACATGTCTATCGCTTTTTTTACGAGTAGACAATTCTGTATTTTTATAACGTTACATTCAAAAATTTTGTCATCTAAAGTTTACTCCGATAGTTGCCGCCCGGACTTCGAAATTTTTTAAAGAGGCGATTCTAAATATCGCTTCATATCCCATGAGATTCTAGAATAAATGTTATTCGAAGATGTACTCAGTATCAGGCGATATGAGCAAACAAAATAAGTAAGCATACTGTGCCCGATTCGCAACATTCTTGGTCGCCAAAATACAATTTTTTGGCGACCTCAAATGGTCGCGAAAACGCCCAAAATACCCCCACTCCGTATTCATAGACCAACATTATGTTCACGTCATCAGCGGGCCCGTAATTACGCGTAATCTGGCACAAAATGAGGCCCGCTACCAAATTTTTCACTAATTTTTTGTTTGCGTTTTTTCTGTTCATTCATAAGTTATGAACCGTAACTAGTGCTTTGCAGACAAAATGAACTTTTTCCACAGAGGAGTTATGGCGCCCGTGTGAAAAATAAATTGAAGTTTACAGGGGGTTAGTTATAAGGTCAGCCATTTGGGCCGTTATAAGGTCAAGTCAGTGTGTGAAATATCCCAACGGGCTGATTTAGCAACAGACCACGAACAGAAAGTTTTATTTTTTTTTAATTTTATCTGCCTGTCAGACAAATAATTTGGAAGAAAATATTGCTCGTCAAAAAGTTAGCTAAATATGAGATCTTTCATTATCTGAAACAAAAAACTTTTTATCTAAACTATTTCAGTTTTTAGATCATTTTTGTAATAAAATTTTTTCCGCATAAAAATGTCCCGAAAAACCATGTTCCTGTGTACCAATTTTGTTATTTTTTCTAACGTCTTCATATAGATTGGGCTTTTAATGGAGGTGCGCCACCGTAATCAGAACTAAAGATTATCAAATTAAGATCGAAACGTCTTACATCGTTTTATGTTGTACTTGCAAAATTAAAATTTATCATAATAATATTGTCCACGGTATTCAATACACACTAAAATTGGATTATGACTAACGGAAACATCGGACATGTTTCAACCGAACCAGGCGGTCCGAACTTTCGGTAAATTACTTACGGGTGGGGTTGGTTATAAGGTCAGCCATTTGTGCCGTTATAAGGTCAAGTCAGTTTTTTTT
>SCLG01000062.1:214888-241474 GCA_004367875.1 Oikopleura albicans
GTCTTTTTAAACATTTTTTAGAGTGAAGACCATTTTAGACCTTGACCTTATAACCAACCCTCCCTGTAAATTACATGTACTTTACTAACTCTAAATAAATAAGGAACACGCGTTTGAAACATGTCCGATGATTCGGTTATTGACCCAAAATCTAGGAAAATTATTATAATACCTGTATAATTCATGTATAATTTATACACATTCTGTCTGCCAGACAGGACCGGCAACCAAGCGAGTCCTAAGAAAACCAGGTACCATAAAGTAATTACAGCGTGCCATCTAAAAGACTTATAGATAGGTTAATACTCTATAAAAATAGCTTTTCAAAGAAATTATTTTTGATAGCAAATTTCGTGGATTTAAAACGCTAACATTTATTTGAATTACAATCTTATGTCTGAATAATGTACTTTGAAATTAGATTATTATATATTATACAGGCCTTTTATAGGCTACATAAATAATTATCTGTAGTTCTTATACATAGTCCAGAACCTTATAGTCAGCTCCATGTAACCTGGACTCCAGGTAACATGGAGCTGACTATAATCCCGAGGGTCCATTCGTTAAAACTTTCACGAAACGCCCTATTTTCAAAAATATCTCGTCAAAACTGGCCCTAATCAAAAATCGCTGAAACAGGTAACGAGTCAAATTTTAAGGCGAATAATCTCAGAGAAAAAAAAAATTGTTCCGAAAACAACGCGGAATCGACCATTTCACAAACGAGGTCAAAATTTCCGGAATAATATAATCATTGATTTGACTTCTAAGTCGTCAAAATATCTAAAAACCCTGAAACAGGTGTCGACTCATTTTTGAAGAGCTTTTTTTAGATAATTTTAAGTACATGGGGGTTCCTATAAAGTACCCAAAAATAAAAAAAAACTTGTCAAAAATAGACAGTACTTAATTCAATAACGACCGTTTTTGGTTTTCGAAAAAAACGGCCGTTATGAGGTAAACCGCCGTTATGGAATTAGCGCCCAAGAGGATGATGGGGGATCATCAAGGGGATGATGGGAAGTATCGAATTTTAGACTTAAAGTCTACAACAAGAACTCTTAAAACTTTCCATTTTTTACAACAATCTCCTAGTTATCTTTGACACAAAAAGTAAATTCACAGTTGACCAAAACATTTATTTATCAAACATTTATTTATTTAAGTTACGATAATTGGTGGTCACTTTTGTTTTCGAAAATAAGTACTTTTTTTACAGGGCTAGTATATAAATCCTCCTGAAGGTTTATGGAGGTTTTTGACAAATGATGTGCTATAAATTATGGTCCAAGCAAAATGTACATTTTATTAACCTTATCATTCATAAAGAATCTTATCATTGTCGATGTTTACAGTGCATACGGTATTAAAATGGCAATGTTTGAGCAACATCGTGTAATGAGGTACTAGATGGATTATTCGACAGAGTGTTAGACAGAACATTTAAAAAAAATCCAAAACCAAGTACGCCTTCAAAAAGCGAATCGGGATTATCGGGTACGTTTTTCAATTCATGGAAATGATCAATGCCAAACTCAGCGAAACATAAAGCACGATTCAACCACTATAAATATATTTCAACATATACCAAGTTTTGTAACAATAAAATCATTTTCACAACCAATAAAGTAAAAACCAAAAAAAAAAAATTGGAAAAGCCTGAACATCTAAAACTTTTATCATACAAACTCTCCATTTAACATAAAAATGGTGTTTTTTTTTTGTTTTTATTTCCCAGATGACCAATGTTGCAATTAATTCGTAAATATAACTATTTTATCTACTATAATTGAGTCACCTAAAAAGTAGAAACGCCGAATTTTCATGTGAAATGAAGGGTACATGTATAGAAACGAAAAGCGGTACTAAGTACGTAATTCGTCTGGACGATTTTGGGTCTATCATCGACATCAAAACGGGAACTTTTGAATAATCAGTTTGATCGCGGTTTAAATAAAAATTATCTTCGTGCTATACATAGTAAAAACCGGCATTTATTACGAGTGAATGCTTTCAAGTTTTTTTTTATACCAGATGACGATCACCGGTGATCTATAATATAAACACTATTATAAATAAGAGTGTTTTACTTATAGCCTATAAGTTATAGGCTATAACTAACAGCAATTTATTCATACACTAACAAAAACATACACTTTATGCACTTTATTTAGTTTGTACCTAACACGGTATAAATTATACCTAGTATTAAAAAAGTGCAATTTATATAAACTACACCACTCCATAGTTATGTTAAGAAATATTTCCTTTTGATCGGTAGTTGCCCGAAACAGTGTGAATAGTACAAGCCCGTTTCCGCCTATGCCATGACAAAGACCAACGCCTTTTCGTAACAAACCCTTTTAGTGGATAAAAACAAACTAACGCCATTGATAAAAAAATGCTTACATGATAAAAAAAACTATTTTTCCCAGAAATGAAGTTCTTAGTCAGTGTTTATAATAAAATCTATCTTTCTTATGTTTGTATAATTTTGTGAGTCATCTATGATTACATTTGTAAACATTTTCCTCGGTAAAATTTCCTGCCATTTTATTTTTTTATCCCCTTTAAATATTTGAGGTTAGTTTGTCGTACCGTTCCTTATGCCAGACGCACTCGCCGAACTTTTCGGCTATTTGAAGCGAATTCATATTTTGACCATTGACGTTGAAATTATGATCTCTCAGTTCCGGACGACAAAATAGCGTAATCCAACCAGGCGCCCCATGGCACCAATGAACCAGCTCATTTTCCGGATTTCGGGAACGGCCGCCAACACTCGAGGCCATATTCCACTATAAATTCAACATCACTTTAAAACAAAATCATATGTAAAATATGATTGGTTGATTTCAAAATTTTTAAATCTAGGCGTACGATGATTTAATAAAACAATTCCCCTTAAGGGGTTACCATTTTTTTATGTAACTCCTTAGAGGCCAAAGCAATTTATTTTAAAGTCAAACCTGGTTATTATCTTTAGTTGCTATTCGATACTGTAGATACCACTCTATCGAGTCGAAAATCAATTGCTTGACTTTTGTCTGGAAACTCAATTGCGAATCAAAATGCTGTGTGAGAAAGTCAACTGCGTTCGATTGAGCCATTGCATATTGCGGTACGGAACCAAAGTGTTCCAAAAAATAAAGAAGAAAGTAAAAAATACCCGCATGGCCGTGGGCTGCCCCAAGATACTCCTAAATACTTGTATAAGGATCGTTCAATTTATAAAAAAAAATGTACTACTTTCTCAAATAAAAAGAGAATATGATAGGAGAAACGGAGGAGGCATCGAAGTTCAGCTGAATAAAGATGTATGATCTAACCTACGCGTTTCGATTCCCACCAATCATATACCACGTCCTTCTTACGCTTGCCCATCTCCTCCACAGGGTTTTTTTACCAAAAAATGAATACTAGGTATTTAAAATTGAATGAATGTTATTCTCTCGAAACTAAACTCAGTGTTTATTGCTCAATATTCACTTCAACATTCACTTTCACTTTTCATCCATTTTTTCAAAATCAAATTTTGTTAAATTAGTTTTTTAATGTCTTATTCTTACACGATGTAATAGTTTTTTTTTATACAAACCTTCTTATGCCATGTCCAGTTCAAAATAACTTTATTGTCGACTATTTTTCCTTCGCAAAGTCCACCAAAGACTATCCCTTCAATAAGTTCCAAAATTCGATCATCTCCAACACCGGGCTTAAAAAGCCTGATATATGCCAAGGCAGACAGGTATCCTATAAATTATAGCCTATAATTTATAGGGTATGATGAGTTAACTTTTGTTTTAAAAGTTTATACGAAGGCTGTAAAAGTTACCTGCGCGTCCATAAAGAACTTCATTATCACTAGGGCCGAGAAGCTTTTTGCAATCTTTATCGAGTATCTTTTGCACATACTTATTGCATTTTACATCATCCGGCACTCGATGATAGTAGTGGGCTTTTAAAGCGAAATATCCGACATCTGACACTTTATAAGGATTTTTGAATACATTTAAAACGTAAGTATGATAATCCTATTTTTACGCTATGAAATCTTGCATCAATAAATTTATATTTCTGCTACATTTCTATTGTACGTGAATATTAAGGGCACAGTGCGTAGGCGGACTTGTCTGAAGTTTATCAAGGTGAAACATGACGATAACCGAGCGTAGGCTGGAAAATGAAACATAACAACACGTGCGGGGAAAAGTGTAACCTAACGACGTGAAATATAAAGGCGCACTCCGTTTCGTGTTTTTTTTTCAAAATCTACTTTTTCCCGTATATTTGATTCGTTTTAGTTCTGAATAAAAAAGTGTACTAAATCACTCAGTTACGTTGTATGAATATTTTGATATTCGTTAAAATCCGATGGTTAAAAATGTACACTGGCGTTTAGATGTTTCTGGGCCAAACTGATTTAAAATCTCCTTTGCCCGTGATATCTGCCCGTCGTGACAACAAGCTATATAGAACGCTTTCCCAAGGTGTCCTGTATACAGTTTGGCTTTTTCCGATGTCGAATAGTTTCCAATGGAAGTCTTGACAACATTGTGGAGAAACCGCTCAATATTACTCTCAAGGTCACTGTTCGAATTTCGGCTTAGATACGGGTTTTCAAAATGTCTCATTTCTCAGTCTAAACGAGAATAAAATCATACAAAAATCCCTGAATGAAAATGTACAATCACGGCGGCTCGAGTAGGAGCCAAAATGGTTGAGGAGGTTACTTGAAATTCGTTGATAGATCTGGCGCTGGTAATAAAACGGTTCATTCAGGATTACGAAGGATCGTCCCATCAGGCCAACGTACAGACTATCCTTAGGAGGGGTTGAAAGAAAATAATAGTAATTGATTTTGGTATGTACCGTTTGGCGGTCCTGAGACTGACGCGGTCATGCCAAAATAACCTTAAGAGGGATATAAATATTGCTTGAAGCGCGTCATTCTCAGGACCGCCATGGACCAACGGTGTATAACTTATACAGTATAAGGCCAGAACTTCGTCGTCCAATTTGCAAAAAGTTCCAAATGAAATTCCCAGGTGGCCAAATTTTAACCGTAAACTGTTTATTTACGGTAAACATGATGTCCACGGACGTACGGGCCCTTATAACGCGTTTATTAGCAAAATACTTACAAAATGACAGAAAAAAATGAACCACAAGGTTGTTCATAACTTATGGACCATGAGGTTTTCTACCGAATATCAATATTTTTGATCAATGAATCAATTTTATTACGGCAAGATGACCTGGATAGTCCTTTTACAAAAAAAAAGTTTCACCCATTTCCTCGTCAGTGACGGGTTCGGCCCAATTATACATATTTCTCTCTTCGCGATTCAAAACCGTAAACATGACATCACCTATAAAATTTTTCACCTTTTCGTCGATTTTTTGTTTGTCTATGCTGTTAGCATCCAATTTATGAGGAAAATAACGTAACATCTTTTTTTTTCGGTTACGGGTTTTATCCGCAGAAAACGTTATTAATGTTGTAATAGAGCTGTTTTGCATCTAAAAGTTTCTATCACTTTGGCCAATGAAAAAGAAGAAATCAGCCTACTTGAAAAATGAAACATCTTTACCAAATTTCCTGGTCTAAGACTTAGACTCTAAGCTAAATAATAATTTATTTCAAACTTTTTTATTTTTCTTGTAACAATTCAAACCAAACAAATTTTCACTAAAATGACTCTATTTGGTAAAAATATTTTGTAACATATGTTTTATAGGCACCATAATTGTTTTCGGAATTTCACTGGATAGTAAAAAATTTGTACACTTACTATTTATCGCTTCCGGCCTTTGTGGCTAAGATCAAGTGTAGTATCTGTTCTTCTCAGTGTGACAGCTGGGACCGTCCCTACTGGGACGTCTTTTGTCACCCTGATTTTTGGAACAAGAGGTGCAGTTAGGGGCTTGCTCCGCTCTCCTCACGGGTTGACTCGCTATTGCAGTACCGGCGAGATCGGCCCACTCCCCTCGTGGGGGGAGAACAATCGAAAAAATAATAGTTCAAAATTCGAGAATTCCTAAATTAGGTTCAGTTGTGGAATCGAGAACGGGAGACATATACAATGTAAATATATATGTCAAAAATCCTAAAGTTCTCACTATTTTGTTAGTTCTCGCATCCACTTGTTTTTGACCGGTCCTTAACTCGTCCACGTTTTTATGGGTCGTCGAAGACTCGTTTTTATTATTTACGATAAATAAGTCCGAAAAATGCACACAAGTGGAAAGTCGTTTGACCAATCTTAGGTCTGAAAAACGTGCACAATTACGCAGTCTCGTAAAATTTCCTGAAAAAGTGCACAATTGGAAGGTCGGGACTGTATGTTAGAAAACCGATTCAGCTTCAACTGCTAAAAAAATCATAGGTACAAATATCATATCCGTGCCGTCCATAACTGACCATTAAAAAAAGGGGTCGTCGCGACCCATTAAAACGTGGCCGTGGTACGAATTTTCGCAAGCATGGCCGAGTTTATACAGAATTCCACTTAATTAACTTGTCCTGTAAATATTTTACAATTTTGTTATGGGGTAAATGGGAAAAATGATTATATTTTTTTTTCTGTGCCTACTTATTCGGGAGAAAAATGCTTTTCTAGAATTCAAAATATCCAAAAACACTCCGTAACGAATAAGCTTTCCCAGAAATGTTTATTTCAGTGTTTTTCAAAAATACGCTGGCATATCTAGGTAAAATTCCTGGTCAACATAATTTTTTAAAAATGCTTCGAATTTGCTGAATATTTCTGAGTATTCTTAATGTTTAGGATTAATGGCAGTCCTAGGCAAAACTCTTATTTTGCTTACTAGATGTATTTTTTGATTCTCTACAACATATCTCAAAACCAGAACTGTGCATCGCTGTGCAGAATTGGAAACAGAGAAAATACCATAAAAAACATATTTGTTTTACCCCCCACGAAGGTAAATTTTGGTGTTATGAATTTTTTGACAGTTTTACTTTGCTCAGGGCGAGTGTTTTCGTATATGTGGAAAGCCACAAATCAAAACTCCTAACTTTTTTTTTGGCCGAAATGACCAGGAATTTTACCTAGGCATATCCGAAGTAAGTACACAACCTATGTACACAACCTATGTAAGTTTAATTATAATTTAAAATANAGGCAAAACTCTTATTTTGCTTACTAGATGTATTTTTTGATTCTCTACAACATATCTCAAAACCAGAACTGTGCATCGCTGTGCAGAATTGGAAACAGAGAAAATACCATAAAAAACATATTTGTTTTACCCCCCACGAAGGTAAATTTTGGTGTTATGAATTTTTTGACAGTTTTACTTTGCTCAGGGCGAGTGTTTTGGTATATGTGGAAAGCCACAAATCAAAACTCCTAACTTTTTTTTTGGCCGAAATGACCAGGAATTTTACCTAGGCATATCCGAAGTAAGTACACAACCTATGTACACAACCTATGTAAGTTTAATTATAATTTAAAATAAACTATTTCAACATATTTTTTACCTGAAAAAGTTTGTGGCAGCCTAATGTTTACTTACAAGAGAAAGCAGAAAACTTCGAAAATACAATGACTCATCATCTGCGAACGCACCAATTGTAAAATGCTTGATGCTCCATTGACCAATGAGATCCCTCGAATTTATTCCCACAACAGAAATTATTATTTTTATTTTTTTTTTCAACGTTATTTGAAAATTTATCATGAAAGTTCACATAAATGCGGATGACCTCGGATACTGTCCGAAAAGAAATGCTGGAATTTTAGAATTACTAGAGAATAATAAGATATCGACAGCTTCATTAATGGTAAATGTACCGGTTTATTCGGCGGAAGCGGGAAATGCGGTGATGAGATTTAGAGGAAGAATTGGACTTCATTTTAATATCACAGAAGGGATCCCTTTATCGGTGGCAACCTCTTTTACGGAAAATGGGATGTTATTGGGGAAAGCGGGTTTTTGGAATCGCCATCTCTTGATCGATCAATGACGGGATTTCTAATTTTCCTAACTCCCACCCCCTATTTCAATTATTTGGCCGATAGTCCCAATTGAGCATTAGTGTGTTACACATACTTTTCCTTAACCCTTATGAATCCAGTACAGGCCCTCACACTATTTCATTTTTACCATGAAAACAGACTTTTATTTTCAAAAATATATTATACACCACCTGCGCCGTTATCGGGTCACCCTTTATCGGGTTAAAACCCGTTATCGGGTCAAAATTTCGACTAATAGTTTTCCAGCTAGCCAACCTACGCACTGCGCCGTTATCCGGTCAAAAAAATGGTCATTAGAATTCATATGAATCCCTATTCTGTATTTTTAAATTTTATTTTTGAATTCGTAGACGTCGATCTTTTCTCTATTTTTCGAAATATTTTGAAGGCAAGTTTTTCCGAAATAATGACCAATTTTTTAATATTAACGACTGCTTTAACTTGTGTGGTTATTGGTTCATCTTCGTATATTGTTTTGTTCAATTGTTTAATTTAATTCTGATGGTACGAAAAAGTTTTTCTAATAAATAAGCCAAGTGCCAATTTCCGATAACATCATTTTTTATAAAAATTCGAGGAGTGCAGAAATGTGAAATATAGACATAGACATATGAGACGTTCTAGAAAATCACCGCTCGTGCCTTTCTCGGGTCAAGTTTTGAACTTGCCAAAAACAAGTCAAAATTCCCGCTCGTGCCGTTATCGGGTCAAATTTTTTGATCAAAATTTTCCAGACATTCCACCTACGCCCTGCGCCGTTATCGGGTCAAAATTCGTCCTCAAAATGTTGACCCGATAACGGCGCAGGTGGTGTAATCTACATCTTGGGAAAATATGAAAGCCGAGGCACACGATACAATTTTGAAATCCGAGATTTACAGCGAATTAGAAACAGAGCTTCGAGCCCAGATTCAAAAATTCCGAGATTTAACCGGATTTTTACCAGCCCATGTTGATGGCCACCAACATGTCCATATTGCGGAGCGGGTATTTCCCATTTTTGTTCGAGTTCTCTGTGAATTTCAAATTAAAATGACACGAATACCAATTGAAGTTGGCCTTTCCGAAGTAACCTGGCTTAATGAAAGACGAGAGAAATTTTATAAAAGTCTGATGGCACAATCGAAATCTGGAACGAAAAATTATCCGTTGGAAAAATTCGGGATTGTCGCATATCCGTTTGTGGGATACTCCGTCATGGGGTTAGATCTGACTATTGAAAAGTTAACCCGTGCAATAAACCGTAAGTATATATATGCATATCATATATGATATGCAGCATATGGAAATACTCGAGAGAAAGTTGAAACAAAAGTTACTAAATTTTTAGAAAAAGTTTATTTTTATTCGGACATTTTTTCATTAATGAAATTTAGTTTTTTGAAATTAAAGGTGTTACAAAATCCCATACAAAAGTGATTCAATACAAATTTTGAAATTCTGAATAAGTTGTAAAGTCGTTTATAAAGTTTTTTCACCAAAGGTCATGGGGTCTGTTTTGCAATAAAGTCAAAAGGTCCGGTGGAGACAATCATGCCTTTTTCATAAAAAAGAGAAGTGGCACAGAAGCCCCCAAATTTGTTCCAAAATCATGTCTTTTAACGATTAAAAAAAAATAAATAAAAAAAGCGTTCGAATTTTTAGATAGTCACCTTCCTTTACGGAAAATGTATTCGATTTCGTTTAAAAGTCATAAGTCATAACGTTGTTTAATGAATTTAAGTTGACCTAATAACCAAGTCCATTAAGAGTAGTTTTTCATTTTGAATTTTTTTCGTTCAGAAATAGTTAAATTATTTATTCAGTTTCTGGATCACCCGTCGAATTGATGGTACATCCTGGGTACGTTAGCGATGACAAAACTGGTGGTTTACCGGTCCCCGATGAATTTAGCCGGTCAACCGACCGCTTATATGAGCTTGAATTTATTCGAGATTTACCTGATACATTTGAGATTATGATTCCCTCCTAACTGTCCAATGAAACAGCAACATCGAGCAATTAATCTTAAGATTAAACATTAAAAATGAGATTGTCCTGACTAATCACTTAAAAGCTTGAGAAATTTAAACTGGCGAAAAATCTAAAATTGATTAGATTAAGAGTTATTCTCCTAGACCCATATTATGTGTAATTTAATCTTTTTCTATGAGTTTATTTGAATTGAAAGGTGCATGTAGGTTTAGTTAACTGTGCAGAGTCCATATATACAATTATTTAATGAATTCAGATCATTAAATCTTTATTTCCAGATATTTCGCTAGTTCTGGCATTTTCAATGCTTTTTTGCGACTGAGTCACTGAAAATGCCAGAACTCGCGAAATATCTGGAAATCAAGATTTAATGATCTGAATTCAATAAAGTGCAGCCTCACAAGCGAAATAAGAATTGTTTAAGTTTATAAAATATCGTTCTTTATTATGGTTTTGGTTTCTTGACAGGAAATTATTATTTATAATAAATGGTCTAAATATATTGATTATTATTATTACTTTCGTAATTAATTGCAGACATTTATCAAATTTTGTTAAAATTTTAACATTTTATAAAATGGTTCTTATTGCGGGGTTATAAGGTCAATTTAGTTTTGTGACTTAGACCTTACAAAAATGGTGACCTAACATAATTCGGTTCACCTGGAAGGGTCTCCAACTAAAATTTAAGAATCGTTAAAATATTGATTTAAATCCCTCGAGAGAATTCTATAAATTATAAATATTCATCCTTTTTTTTGTGCGTGCCAACGGGTCAAAATAAGACATCTTTAGTTACAATTTTGCGTCATTTTCTTTGGGGTAGATAAAATTCATTTTGCTCTTAGCACGGTACACTCAGATGAGTTTGAATCACGTTCGAAACTAGTCTTTCTCGACTAGGAATAAACCTTGCGAAGATTAAAGATATATTTGTTAAGTACAGTAGTTAATTGTGGGCGATAATTGAAGACTTATCAACTGGATAATGTCAATCACATGTTAGATTAATGATGTATGTATCACCAGTACAGTATGTGGTTTTTATTTGAAAGTTTGTATACATGTGATTATATATAAATTTCAGTAAAAATCATGTCTTTTTGACGAAGTTTTCTACGAAATCATAGTTTTTTAGGCTGAAATCATTTTCCACGGGGCTCTAACGTCTTATGGTCTCTAATTTTTTATCAAGACTTTATTTAAGGCCTGTTGGAAACCCACGTATAGAAACGCATACTTTTCTCAGACGTTGTTAATGGGACATGTTTTGGATGTCTGAAAAAGTCTGTCAGTAGACCTGCTATATGATGCATAGCAATCCTGGCTGTTAAAGTAAACCGCTTAAGAAAAAAATCACTTAGTCAACGCTTTCCTGTGCGGTATAATTGACACATTTTTACGTAAAACGTACGCATAGGTATGCAGTCTGTATTTTGAAAAATATTATTTTATTTTGGTTAACACGGTGTTTATTTATGTTCCCTTTTTTTAAATATTACTTCATAAAACGTTTCTTCTGATTTCAGAATTGGACGTTTAAAGTGAGTTTTTGGATATATTTGAACGTAGTATGCTCAGGCGCTTTTGTGCAAGACCACGATGGTTACGGCAATTGAGAGAAGGTGGCCCGAAATTAGAGGATATCCCGCCATGGGCAAATCCGGATGGAATTTATGTCAATAATCAGGTGGATTTAAAGAGTTGCAAAATATTTGGTTTTGACTATGACTATACACTTGCCGAATACAAAGAAAATGATTATCAATAGTGATTTAGTTAATATTTCTCAGAATTGTCACATTTTGTCAACATTTTATCAATTTATAACAATTTGATGAAGTTATTTCAATAATTGATGAGCTTATATCACAATTTTATCAAGTTATGCCCACATTTAATCATTTTATATCCCAATTTTATCAAGTTATTTCCATATTTGATCAACTTATATCATATTTTTTTTATCAAATATGTGACACAATTTATGTCCACATTTTATCAACTTATATCCCAGTTTTATCAAATTATTTCAACATTTTATCAACTTATAAATATAAGTAATTACAATTTATTAAATTATTCCAAAATTTGATTACATTATATAAAAATCAAATAATTTCAATATAACGAATTATTTCATCATTTCATTTTTTATATCACAATTTTACCAAACATCTTAATTATATAATAAATATAAATTTTGTTAGTTGTCTTGAGAAAATTTAATTTTCTAATTTTTTTCTAATTCTACTTTTTAAATCAGTATTTATGAATAATGGGTAATCATGTATAGTGGCAACGCAAAAATTCATTTTTGACAGGGCGAAAACGAGACTACATGAAAAATATGGTTTTCCATCTGCAGTAAAATCACTTGAGTTCGACCCAGAGTTTATAATTCGTGGATTATTTTACGATCCAAAACGATGTTTAATGATGAAATTGGACAGTTATTCGGTCATTGATATAAAAGCGATTTATCGAGGACTTGAGCGTGTTTCCGAAGAAGCTTTGGAGGAAGTTTACACATCGAGGCGTATGGGAATTCATCGGGTTGACAAAAATTTTTCGCGCACCGGAAGGCTTTTCTATCAGGTATTTAAGAGTGATTTTTGAAAAAAAAAAAATTCTACTGAGACATAAACAAAAGACTGGAGTTTTTGGTAGTAAGGTTATGGCATGATTTTACTTTTAATATTTAGTCTATCACATTGACGTAGTGATGTCTCGCTGTCTGCCAGACTATTTATATACTATAGAAAACACAATGATTCATAGTGATTTTCATAGTCTATGAAAAACAGTTATACTTGATGAAAAGAAAAGAACATTTGACATGATTAGAGCGTATGTACAGCTGGATGTATATATTTTCCCTTTGAAGCTTTGAGCTTTATTTTATTTTTCGTCAATGAAATTAAATATACTTAGCATATGTATAATATTATACCGCGTACGGTATGTAAAACATTAATGGTCTCGTTAACTTTTTTAAGTGGAAAAATAATATAAATATATGCGTAGAAAGTGCTTTTACAATGTAATAAGTCCGTGCACAGACTAGTCGAATTAATTCCCCGGTATCTATGGATATCCATATACTATTTGAACGGTATATTTATCCGGTAATACCGGACCGGTATATAATACTATTTAAACTCCCAATGTAGTTGCATTATGTTTGGTTGTTTATATTTTTGATGTTTTTTTATCCCATTAAGTCGGTTTGAGCCAGGACCGTCTTATGGTCTTTGTTTACTCCAGACCCTACCCACCCCTCGCTCTATTACATTTAAAATACAGTCGGTGAGCCCACAACATTTTTGAAATTTTCAAAACCTGTCGCGTTGTGAGCTCACTGTCGCGTTGTGGACGCATCAAATATGTCAGCAGAAGTAATTGCTGACTCTATTTTAGGTTTTGGATGAATTCTCGATTCCAGAGGCTTATTTATTTTCCTCAGTTCGTCAAATGTTAGATGATGAAGGTCATCACTTCGACCCAATTTTAATGTTTCGCGCGATTCAGCAAGCGATTGCCGATGTGCATATTAAAAAAGAGTTATACGTCGAAATTGCGTCAAATCTTGACGAGTATTTAGAAAAGGGCTCTATGCTCTCCGTTGTCAATCATATGTCAAATAACAAAAAACTTTTTATTATTTCGAATTCGCCGTTTTGGTTTATTGATGCTGGCATGCGCCATCTTGTATCCGATGACTGGCGGGATGCGTTTGATGTTGTTATAACTGAAGGTGGTTATTATTTTTTATTTGGATATATAGAATACATTTACAGAAATATTAATTTTAGTGGCTTTCGGGCTATTAGTATAATTTATACTAACCGCTAAAATTCTAGTTAGCAAAAATCCAAAGGTTTAAAGACAAAAAATTTGTTTTGATGGTCAATTTTTATACAGCTTGAACATTCAATCACCTTGTTTGATTTTCTAAAAAATAACCTTAAAAGCTCGAAAACCGGGATTTTTCCTTGAAGAAAAGCCTTTTCTGGAGCTCAGGGATGCCGGACGGCGTACAAAAAGCGGAGAGATTCGGTTTGAAAAGCGGGAAAATTATCGTGCTGCCAAAACGCTCGAAAAGGGCAAAATCTACTATGAAGGATCACTAGCCGAGTTCGGAAAATTGACGGGCTGGAATCAAAAATCGGTTTTATATTTTGGCGATCAAGTAAATGCGGATTTGGCCGAGCCCAGTCTGCGTTTTGGGTGGCGAACGGCGGCCATTGTGCCGGAATTGGCACGGGAAATTGAGACCTTTAATTCTCTCAGTTTTATCGCCGATGTACATCGATTAAACGCCCTCGAATTTGAATATGATCAATTAGCTAATCACGCACACCACGATTTAAGATGTGCAAAGCTCATGAAAGAGCGCCAAGATATAAAGGAATGGGTTTAAAGTTAAAATAACTAAAATCTGAAAATTGTAGGGCTAAAAAACCCGCTTTTGGAATTTTTTTTTCTCACTGCCAAAACAGTATAGAGGGGTGTGGTTATTAGGTCAGATCAGTTGTTTTCCATTAAAATTCATGTCTTTTTTGAGATACAATCTATAAATTCATGTCTTTTTGTGTTTTTTGTTGTTGTCAACTTGACGGTATAGTCTGTATCCCTAGTAAGTCTCAGAACTCTTTTCAAATTAGAGCCCCCCCCCCATTTTCCCGTATCTCCGGTGTTGGCCTAAACAAATCTCTGGTCTAAAAAATTCTGCGCTAATATTTTGAAAAGAACATTAAGGATCAACATTTATTACTTTTTTTTGATCTCTTAAAAATGAAAGTTTTAAGTCAATCGATTTAACTAAATTCTTACGAAGAAAGCTTTAAAAGCAGCATTTGCTTCGCCTTTTGGCTCCATTTTCCGATCGGATTTGGCAAAGACTCATTACGCGCGCCAAATGGAGCGTTATGCCGAACTTTATACTTCTTCAATTCGTAATTTTGACACAATCTGCCTCAACCGGACATTCTTCCCGCCGCGGGTTACCCTAGGGTGTGACCACCGAACCTTACATCTATCTCAAATCGCCAATCATAAAGCACATTTCTAATTTTCATTTGAAAATGTTTTAACATACACATGTGTTCTGTAGAATTTTGTTTACCTGTGGGACCGGTTTAATCGGAGAAAAGCTATTTCTATTCTCTTAATGTTTAAAAATATTAAAGATTTTAATTACCTTAAGGTAAAAGATTTCCATGTTAANAAAAAAATCGTCTTTAAGGACGGGTCTATAGAGTTGTTTACAAATAAAAATCGAAAACTTGAAAACTAGATTTTAGTAAAACTTTTATTGGTTTTATGAATTGGTTTAGGTTCTACTACAATTATGAAGTACAATCAAGTTCATTATTGAGGAATTTCTAGAAAAAAATAACGTCCGAAAAATTCTTTCAAATTCCTAAATGAAAAAAATCACCCATCTAATTTCCTGAAAATCTGGTATTATTTTGTGATTTTTTTCTGAATTTATGTTTGTATAGTAATCAAAAAGGTCCAAAGAAATAGTGGGTGAAGTTTGGTTATATAATTCTATCTAAAACTTTATGTAGTGGGCACTTTTTGGACAAGATACCCGTTTTTTCAAGACGAACAGTAAACTTAAACGCTATAGCCTATAGCTTTCACAGTTTTCATTCTATTGATTTGTTTTTTTTACCAAGTAAACGTCTGACACTAGCCATTAACAAAATAGAGAGCTTTTATTGAAATCTTTTTTTTTATCACTCAAATTTTAGGTTAAAAAAATTTTTTTACCCTCATTTTTTTCGATTTTTCAATATTGATCGAGTTCTGGACCTATTATTGAAAAAAACTCTCTATTTCGTGAATTCCCGTGGTATTCAAAGCATTTTGCCGAAAAAACGAAATCAATCGCGTGAAAACTCTGAAAGCCTACAGAGTTTGAAATATGTATTTTCTTCAACCTCACGCCCACGTGGTGGCGCTACGTGGGTGGTTATGGTGTCGATCATTTTCTCATGCGATACTTCAAACATTTCTTAATACGGCTGCAAAAGAAATTAGTAAAATTAATGGTGAGAAATCGCTTTTATAGCGTTTTCCCGTTAAGTAAAGTTTGTAAACAACGCTATAGACCCGTCCTTATTTTTTAAACTTCAGTTTATTCAAAAAACTTTTATTCAAAAATGTTTTATGTTTTCCTCGATATATTTGTTATATAGTCTATAGAATATAGAACTAGAATACAGAAGAATGAAAAAATTTATATTTTAAAATGATTTCGAGTCCTCCTAATTTTCGATTTCTTTTCTAACTCGTTACAATTTCTGCCTTTGAGGATTGATTACAATAATTACGTGCTATGTTCTATCTGAATCTTGATGAAAACGTTCCGCCAATGTTCTAACCTTCAATGTTCAGTTATTTTATATTTTGTATGTCATACGTTCTTTTCTATTTTAAATCAAATAAATGTTCAATTTTTTAATTAGAAATTGTTATTTTTATTTATTCATCTGATATAATTTCAATTCTACAGTAGTAAAGAAAATAACCCCCTGTAGTACACACTGTTTTCATTACAGTGCCTACTTTAAAAGCGACGTTTTGCGAAACTAACGTCCCTGTTGTGATGAACTTGAGACACTATTTTCAAAAAACATCCTTTTTGGGAGTACGGACTATATTTACGTTCAATATCAATTTACTAGAATGTCAGATGCAATTTGTGCATCCATACGAAAGTATTGCGCTGAAAATGGTTTTGTTGAAACCGCAAGGAGATTACACAAAATAACAAACCAAGAATCGACTCTAGATTTAGCGGCTTTATTTGAGCTGAATTTGCGACCCAAATCATCAAAACTGCCTTTTACTTTCAACTTACCGACTAAACAAGCAGAATTACGAAAACGCATATCATTAATGGATGAAGCGCCTGTACCGAAAAAGAAACAAAGAAAACCGAAAACGACTGAAAATAAAGAAAATGAAATTCCAAATAGTTTTTTGGTACTTTTGGATGAACTTGGGTTAGATCGAAAGGACGCTGCTAAATTTTATGAACATAAAGAACAATGGAGCTATGTTAAAAGTGACAGGAAGATTTATTGTACCGTTAAAGGTATGATTTATTATATAAATTTTATATGTAATGAAAACCTTAACTTTCTAGAGATTTGAATGCTATTTAAGTAGAGGTTTTTCCCCAAGAGGTTTTGCCGGGAAAAGTTTTTGTGTGAAATTTTCTATCGCGGAAATTGTTAGAAATTTGCTATTGCAAATATTTGTTATTTCTCAGGATTCCTGAGCCAGGAACGTTTTTTGAATGCCACCACGTTTAAATTTTTGTACATTTGTTTGAACTGTTTGAACTCATATAATCATAATAAAATACTTTATGGAGCAAAGCTTTCTGTATTAATTATAATTTATCTACTTAACCGTACTTATATAGGATATTAACCGTACTTATATAGGATGTGATTACGAGACAATAATGGGCGTCGATTGCTTGAAGGAGCACTGCACCGATCTTCATAAATGGGGTAGATTTCCCTGTACTTATGATTATTGCAAGTACGAGGCGTACAGTCAAAAATGCTTCAAGGAAAGTTTTATAATATTAGATGTTCATCTATGGACAGTAGATGAGGAGAGGAGGGTTTGAAGAGAATTTTTACCATCTGTTTTTTTTAGAAAGGTTAAGGTATACAGAATCTTGGCCTTAAACAATTGCATGTAAGGTCTTTTTGACCCCATAAAGACCAAAAAGTTAAAATTTTTTTTTAATTACTTGGCGTTAAGTTTTAAAAGTTTAAAAAATTACACAGGGTGCGCAGTTATCTTGCGAACTTGGTGCATGAAAAGTCGCAAGATAAGCGTTTTTTTTCGCAAGATAACTGCTCAGTGCATATCATATAAATATTATAAATCCCGAAAAATAAAATTCTGAAAAGTCGCAAGATAAGCGTACGAGTGGCAATTTTCGCAAGATAACTGCGCACCCTGTGTACTTGACGTTAAAAAACTTAAACAAAGCGACATATGGATTCTCATACGAGAAAACCAAATCAGAAAAGAATCATCGCAGTTTTTTCGTGTAATAGAGGATCATGCATCAAAACATTCGGGCAACATTCACTTCTCGAAGCTCATCTAAAAATTCACGACAATGATTTGCTTACCTGTGCTTTTTGCCCGTGGTCCGGTAATGACAGTTCACTAAATTATGAAACCCATATGAATACTCATTTTCATTTTCGGCCAATTAAATGTCAAAAATGCGATGCTCGTTTTTATACGAGGAATGCTTTGACTTTACATAATGAATATGTGCATGATAGATTCGAATCTAGATATTCGTGTTCGTATTGTACTTTCAAAACCGACACCCGAGGTGGGTATGATCGTCATATGAAAAGTCACAAATGATTTGAACATTTTAACCAAATATTATATAATATACCTTGTACTTTATACTTTATAATTTTTTTGTAGCATATGCAGCATATGATATGCTTTCGGACATATTTTAAGGTATACAGGATCTTTAATGCCTAAAACAGTTCCACGGCATAAGTTCTTTTAGTTTTGACCTCTAAAACCCTGTGACCCCTGTGAAAAGTTTCTAAACTGTTGAAAATTACTGAACATTAAAAACCGAAACAAAGCGACATATGGAATCTCATACGAGGAAACCAAATCAGAAAACAATCATCGCAGATTTTTCGTGTAATAGAGGATCATGCACCAAATCATTTAATCGACGTTTTCTTCTCGAAGCTCATCAAAAAATCCACGACAATGATTCGATTACTTGTGTTTTTTGCCCGTGGTCCGGTATTGATGCTGGACAAATTTATGAGACCCACATGAATACCCATTTTCATTTTCGGCCAGTCAAATGTCAAAAATGCGATGCTTGTTTTTATACAATAGGCGCTCTCAATTTACACGAAGAATATATTCATGATAGATACGAACATAGACATGCTTGTTCATACTGTACATTCAAAACCGCCACTCGGAATAAGTATGATAGACATATGAAAAGTCATAAAGGATTTGAACATTTTAACCAAACATTTATTTTATTCGGTCAATCATCTTGTTAATTTTTGTTCGCTGACATCTTCTGAGTTTTTTTTATTAAACGCGTTTTTATAACAAGTAATCTGAAGCAGGTATAGGAATATTTTTTTCTGAGCAAGATGGATTTTTTCGACGTTCGGTCATGCACAAATTATTTGACCTATAACGCCCTATTAATACTTGAGAAAAACCATTTTCTGGGAAATTTTCTGGGAATAACCCGAAAATTGAACCAGCTACCATTTCCAGTGAAGGTATAATAATTATACTATAATTTTGTCACGAGACTTTTGAACAGTGTAAAGACGCCGAAGTTAAGTAATAAAAAAAACGTCATATTATATTATATAATGGTACCGACTGAATTGGTATCATGTCAAAAAGGGCGAAATTGGAGAACGACTAAAGTGGATAAAGGGTGATATAAAGTGGACAATTCTTGACAAAAATCATGTACATATGTTATATCATATAACTTATATGTATATACGTATCTGTCAATTAAAGCTGTTTCTCATCTAATTTTTTGTTGTGGATATAGTGGATAAAACCAAATGTGGATAAAGACAAATGTGAAAACGGCTAATCAGTCTCTGTCCACTGGGTGCCGAGGTTTGAAAAATCAGACCAAAGCCAAAAAATCGGACCCGACTAAAGCTCAAAAAACTTTATTTTTCAAACCCTGATTCTGGCTATATTATATTATATAAATTTGCAATGCAACTAAAAATATGTTTTTGACCAAAAATTTGTAAACTCTTTAGACCATTCCGATTCAATATTTTGACTCCGACCCTTGTTTTTCATATAATATAAAACAAAACAAAGAAACATCAAGCAACTCACCTACAAGCAACTTCGGGTTCAATTGAGTTTGAGTGTTCCAGATGCAAACTTCGATTTAAGAACCAATTACAATTATCCGATCATTTGCGTATGCATGATAATATCAAAATATATTGCACATTTTGTCCTTGGTCTGGACCTCAAAATCGTTCGATTAACGATATGATACATTTGAACACTCACTTTAGGATTCGACCGTTTCAGTGTACAATTTGTCCTGATAAATTTTACTCGCAAAAATCATTAAAAATTCATTTTGAGTCTGTTCATGATAGAATTGACAATCGTTTTGAATGTTCTAGATGCGAGTTCCATACCGCCGTGGCTACAACTTATTATCGTCATTTAACGCGACATAACAAAATTATTCTTTGATTAACCCTTGTCGGTCTTTGTTGGGAGGCATTAGTGTCAGGTCAATTCCTCAATACGAAAACCTGTAGAGCATTATATCAATTATAAAACTGAATAAGAACCACACACGTGCGCATAATATAGAGTCAAAACACATTTCAAATTATCCATGCCGGCGAGGGCTCTGTGGAAAATCTTTCAAATCAAACTATGATTTAGTCATGCATTTGAAAATGCACGATAATGATTTGCTTATTTGTTTCTTCTGCTCCTGGACGGGCGTCGTCTATCAACATAAGGAAGAACATTTAAATACCCATTTTCGGCTAAGACCTTTTCAATGTATTAAATGCCCGGATAAATTTTATACCCAATCGTCACTGCGATTACATGAAGAGCACGTTCATGAGAAATTTGACGATCGTTTTATTTGTAACCTATGTGAGTTTAAAACTGGCACACGCACTGTATATTATAATCATTTACAAAAACATAAATGAATTAAGAATTATTTTGAAAAAAGATGGTATAATTTAGCCGTACGAAAATTCGGGAGGAATTGATTTTTTTGTACCCTACCCTTCCACTGAAAAATTTGTACCCGACTTTCTCCGAAAAAAAACTTGTACCCTGCTATACCTTACCATTGAAAGTTACCCGTGTTTACCCTTGTCCACGGACAAGGGTACAAAATATGCCGATCTCTGGGCGTGCAGCGATAGTAATTGAATGGTTATTTGTCCGTTTTATCAAAGGACTTAAGGTCAAGTCGTTTTTGGGCCTTAATATCACCAACAATTTGTAACGGTATATTTCGGAAAGTTGGTCATACGGTCGATGTCAAAAATAATTTTATGACCTTAAATTCATTTAAGCAAAACAGATTTAACTAATATGAATTGTTTTGTAGTTGAATATTAAAAACTTGAAACAGCGCCATATCAATTCACACACAAAGATGCCAAATGCGACAACAGTTATTGCACGTTTTGCTTGTGATCGAGGATCATGCAACAAAACTTTTGGCCAACATTCACTTCTCCAAGGGGCGGTCATGATGTGGAATAATTTGTTGTGGAATAAACGCTGGGTATATATACAAAAATGTGCACCAAATTGTTCCCCTAGCTTAATTTATTCCACATCGTCACTTCCCTTCTCCCAGCCCATCAACAGCTTCATGATAATGATTTGGTAAACTGTAGTTTTTGTCCGTGGGCCGGGAGTGATATTGCGCTCAATTATTCTGTACATTTAAATACCCATTTTCGAATCAGATCTTTTCAATGTTTAAAATGCACAGATAAATTTTATACCTTTACCTCACTGCGCATACACGAAGATCACGTTCATGAAAAATTTGATGAACGCTACATCTGTGAGATATGCCAGTTTAAAACTGGAACACGGACTGTATATTATAATCATATAAAAATACATAAATGAACGCCAAGGTTATGTGAAATTGTGTTTTTAACTGGAGATATTGGTTAATGCTAAACATAAATATGTTAAAGAATTCTTTATTTTAGAATGTCGGGTGTTTTGTACGAAGAGATTTTTGATATAAAAGATATTGATCCAGAAGGAAGACAGTTTGAGCGTGTAAAAAGAATTCACGCAGAGTGCGAATCGAGCAAAATGGAGTTGATTCTGGATGTTAATTCACTTCTTTATGCCACCAATATTGGAGATAAGGTAAATGAAACGTGTGAAAAGGCAAGGTTACTGTTTTTGATAACTGGATTTTAGCTCAACGTTAAAATTTGGGTAAAAAACCAGAGGGTTACAACTTCATACAACTACTTAAATGTACCCTACTTAACCCCTTATTAAAAATCTATGACTATAACGTACCGTACCCCAAGTTTAGCTTAGTCAGGATAATTAATATAATTTTTCCTATTTTCTAAATCTGGATTTATTAAAACAAATTGAAAATTAGTTTCGTCTGATGTTGGCTACTACGTTAAATGATGATGGAGAACCGGATGGCGGAGTGTACGATCCATTATGGGAAGAAAAGGCAACGCGTACAGAGCCTTTTGACTACATTATGCATGGCCTTGTGTATCGCATTTCAGGGGACGAAGGAGATGTAACAACTAGATTGTAAGTCCAATTTATTCAACGAGCATAATCAGTGTGTTTTATTTTTGGCAGAATACGTATAAATTATTAAAACAAATGTCTTCCATTATCGGGTGGTTATAAGGTTTTATGATCTCTAAAAATGTAAAAAAACCTATAATAATGTGGACTGTGTAAAATCAAAAAAGTTTTTAATTTTAATAAATTTGTGGTTTCGGGGAAAAACGTTTTGCCCGAAAGACCGCGGTGCCCTTAATCATAATTGGTACTTATAATTGTAAAAAAGTGTTTAATTTTTTTTTCATTAGGGAAGTGTACATTTCATACGGTGGACTGTTAATGCGATTGAATGGAGAAGCAAACTCGCTCAGTGAAATCAAAATTGACCAAAATGTATATCTTTTGCTGCGAAAGCTCTCGTACTGAGCTAGAATCAATTATATAAACTGGAATTACCAGTTTTATCGTTACAGTTACGATAAGTGTTCAAAATGTCGAGAATTTTACACAATAGCTGTGCTCATGAATTATACTTTCTCACTTTTTTTCTTAAATTTTATGCGAAATTAAATCGCCGTATTTCAAAAGGCTATAAGTGTTACAGTCCTTACTCCCAATAGGCACGTTTCTTTAAAAAAATCCCTCCAAAACGTCTACAAAAGGACACTTTAGGAAAATTACCCAAGGAGGGACGATATTTCGAGAATTAAAAAAATCCATATTCGGAGTTTGGACTGTAATTACATTTGGAGGCATCATGCTCCATACCGTATGGGCCCATACGTACGTATTGAAGCCACCGATTCGACTTGGAGCACCTACGTAATTATCTCCAAATAGTTTATTCTTCAAGTTGGTTTTCTAAGTTGCTTATATCTTCAAGTTATAAAGGGCTTCTCAAGTTCTCTATTCTTCAATTTTTCAATATCTTAAATGGATGTTATCCAAGTCAAATCGGTGCGCAAATTAATAAAAAAAGGAATGATGTTTTCAAATACTATTTTTGCACTCACTGATAAAAAATTTCTGGTTCCAATCCGTGCGCTCATTATTGGGCTCTCCATTCCTACACCGTCTCATTTGGGAAAACAGTAATTTTCGTCACATCTTTGTACCCGTAAGTGGATATGATCTTATTATATAAATCTACGCTTGATTTGTTTCCCGTTATCCTTAATGAACCGGTGTTTTTGACCAATCTACTATACATGACAGCACAAATTCATGCATACTTAACGCAAGTGATTAATAAATAAAACAATGATTATCGAAGTCAAGCCAGTTGCGTTGAATAAATATCAAAAAAAAAATGGTTTTGAATTTGTCTAGATGCGTAACTCTGCTAAACCAATAGCGCGCGGTGATTGGCTAGGACTCGTTTTTGTTGAGCTTATGAGATTGAATGAGTGGCGTGACCAACCGTCTAATCCAGAAAAGTGCGACCATAATGATTTCCGCTGGTGACGTTTTGGCCGCTTCTGGCCGCATCGCCACGAAAGTTCACGAGACGCCTATTCTGACCAACAAGACGATTAATCAAATAGCCGGAAGAGAAATATTTCTGAAAGGTAAACAAAATGCCAAAATCCCGAGTCAATTGTCTGGAAATATTTACTGATCAAAATAAAACAAAACGAAACGTATGATCTCTTGGTGTTTGACCCGGGACTTTTGTGAATGTGGCCGCTTTTGTCAATTGGTCGCATTTTCCAATTGGAACTTATTTTATCCTAAAGTATTTTTAACTATACAATACCTCGAATATTATGTTTTTGTTATGAAATTATAGACGTGTTATTTTTAATGGTATCAGAGAGATGGTATCTAGAATTCTATTTATTGAAAAACTCAAATTAGATTTTATGATAGCATAAGAGATTAGCGACGCATTCGCAGGGGGTTGGTTATAAGGTCAAGTCAGTTTTTCATGCACTAAGTTTTTTGAGTAGCATGCTTTTTGTGAAAAAAGTCTTTAAAATTACGTTTTTGTCGATGAAGGCAAGCCGTTTTAAGTTTCGATTGTATATACTAAAAAAAACACTAGGCGAACATGTGCAGAAAACTGGAAGTTTCAAAGCACGTGGCGCATTAAATGCTGTTTCGTTATTGGACGAGTCAGTCAGCGCGGTTTGCTGTGATTCGAGTGGAAATCATGGACAAGCGTTATCATGGGCAGGCACCGTTTGAAATGATATAAACTATAAACTCAATAACGTCTAATGTGAATAACAAAAATTTCCGAAAAAGAGCATTAGATAAAAAGAGCATTGATAAAAGACAACTTTTTTTAAAGAAACATGGGCCATGTTACATGGTCATCCAAGAAAAAGGTTTTTACCAAATTTACCAAAAACGAATAGAGGGGAAAAGTTTCATGGGAACATCCTTAAAAACCTTCTTTCATCCAAAACTGTTTTCTCCAAAAATTGTTTTATCCAAAATACCGCGGTGTCGACAGGTACCTTAACATTTAAGTTCGACCAAATGTTAGATGTTATTCATTTTGATTTTTTACCAATTCTAATAGTGCCCCTAATCAGCCCGAGTCAAGGGAAAAACCTGCCATGTTGCTGTACCTGAAGGAGCTCCCAAGGTCAAGGTCACAGCCATCCAAAATTATGGTGGCATCGTTCACTTTTGTCCACCAAACGATGTTGGCCGAAAAGGTTTTTATTCAATATAATTTTTCTAACATTGCGTAATCGCCTGTTTTTTTGCAGCAAAATGTGATGAACTTATGGAGAAGTTTAAATGTGAAATGGTCCACCCGAGTCAAGACCCTCGTGTCATAGCGGGACAGGAAACGGGAGATAAGAATTATTATTTTGCTATAAAAGTAACAAAAATACGGTGCCCCTACTCATCGTAAACACTCCAATATATTATTAAAGGGCAGGTGATTATAATACTTTATATTTTGTCACTATAAAGTCTTTTTGCAGAACTTATGACTCTTTTAGGTCAGTTTGGAAAAGTTTTGGTCAAAAGTAAAATACAGTAGTCATAATAAAAAATGTATCCGGGCGCCCGCGGGTTAACTTGTTATAATATTCGAAATTAAATGTATGAGTTAAAGTTCCTTTCGTTATCCTTATCCTTATAATCAACCACCCATGTGCAAAAATTTAATAATCTCGTCTTAAAAGGGCACCATCGGACTCGAAATATGCGCTCAGTTAAAAACTCCCCTGGACGTTATAATTATCCCGGTTGGTGGTGGTGGTCTTATTTCCGGCATTGCAACTGCTATGAGGTCTATTTGGCCGGAAGTAAAAATTGTGGCCGCCGAACCCGAAGCGGTCGACGATTGTAAGATCAGTTTTGATAAAAAGGAGCGAGTCGTTACCGAAAAGAGATTCACCGTTTGTGATGGGGTTCGGACCAATATTGGCGAGAACACTTGGCCAATGATAAATCATCTGGTTAACGACGTTATCACTGTAACGGACGGTGAAGTAGCAAAAGGTAAAACGATATATACAGTCATTAGGTACATTTTACTTTGCTAATATTAGTTTTGGTTGGTATTGCAGGCATTGTTGGTTATAAGGTGAGACATTTTGACCGATATACAAAATCTGCCGATTTCTGTAAGGTCAAGTCAGTTTTTTGTTCAACATAAATCATGTCTTTTTTGATTTTTTTTTTCTATTGAATCATGCCCCGGTCAGATTTATTTTTTAGGAAATGATAACTCACACTTTTTATATGTACTAAGGTCAAGTATTTTTTTTAAAATGGATTTAAGGTCAAGTCAGTTTTTCAGACTTTGGCCTTAAAACTAACAATACATGTTTATTTTATTCGCATTTTATTTTCCATTTATCTTATTTCGTTAACATTTTGTTTTTATTACATTTTATTGTAAATATGTATTTATGATATGGTATTAGCTTATATTATTTTGTTAACATTTGTTTATGTTAAAATTTTATTTCGTTCAGACTTTTGTATTATTATCACATTTTATTTAAATATGTTAAAATTAAAAACTTAAGCATGGACGTTGGTTATTGAGCGTATGAAGGCGACAATTGAACCAACCGGTGCCTTGGCGCTGGCAGTGTCATTTTCCGAAGAGTTTAACCGGCTGTACCCAGCAGCGCATTACCAACGAGTCGGCGTTATTCTTTGTGGCGGAAATTTAGATCTTTCTGTTGTGCCGAAAATGATTGAGCTTTCGAAATGAGATTTATTTAAATTCCCAATTAACTGCTCTTAACGAAAGCTC
>SCLG01000062.1:242899-253439 GCA_004367875.1 Oikopleura albicans
TAGACGTTTCCTGGCCAATTGATTTTATCTCCAGAGGTCAATGAGCCGGACGCAGAAAATGGTGAGGACGAGGACGAGCACGCTTGGTTTTACGAGGGTCGCAACGGCTGGTGGCAGTATGATGAGCGCACCAATCGCATCCTCGAGGACGCCTTTGAAAAAGAAACCGACCTCATCAACGTGCTCATCGCCGGCTCACTCTATGTTGTTGATTTTGAGAATGAGTGTCAATTCAAACAGAATGCGCAATCGCGAAAACGCAAAATTAAACGCGCATTGATTAAAGAGATCAGCGGCAAAAAAGGCATCGCCGGCATCCCAAAACATTCACCAGATGATGATTTGCCGGAACTAGCTCGGTAAGAGGGTTTTACTATTGTTGCCAACAAAAGATGTATAATTATGTTATGCTTTATATAATATAATTATACAAATCGTCAATATAACGATACTATACAGTCCATGCGCCACAACGCGACACTTTCACTTGGCCAAAACCTGTCGTGTTGTGGGCTCACTGTCGCGTTGTGGGCGCACTGTCGCGTTGTNATTAAACGCGCATTGATTAAAGAGATCAGCGGCAAAAAAGGCATCGCCGGCATCCCAAAACATTCACCAGATGATGATTTGCCGGAACTAGCTCGGTAAGAGGGTTTTACTATTGTTGCCAACCAAAGAAGTATAATTATACAAATCGTTAATATAACGATAATATAGTATAACTTCGTGTTAAAATGTGCTTTAAAGCAGGCAAAATAATGATTACAAATCATATTTAAAGTCGCAAAGTGTAACCGTTATAAAGTCAAGTCAGTTTTTTTGCACCAAGGTCAACTTTTTTTTTCAATAAAATCATGTCTTTTTCAACAATTTTTTCGCAATATGCTATGTATATATATGATTATAAGGTCTGGTAATAAGTTGTAACCAGAGCATGCTGTATTTCAAAAAACAAAACAAAAATCTTAATTCAGACACAAGAGAACTCAGGTAACAAACGCATGTAACCTTCGATTGAATTTGCACTACCACCTGGGCATTCGTTAAAGTTGGAATTCGGTCTAAAGGTCAAATTGTAGACGGCTTGAAAACTCAAGGGGCTATTATCCAGGAAATTTCTAAACACAATTGTCTCCTACAATCGACCATAAAATTTGAATGACTAACGTTATGACTTTATTTATTTTTTACATTAGAAACTCCAAACATGATTTGTTTGTCATTTAACCGATAAAAATAACACAAAAAGTAAATTCATTTGTGTGTCTAGCACTATAATTTGCTGGAACTGACAATTTTCGTTCATATTAGGCAACCTAATTTTCGATAATATTTCCCTAATTTAAAGCTATAATTGACAAGATACAAAAAACAAAAACAAAAAATTTATCTTAAACGCAATGAAAATACTGACAAAGGTTGTTTTTTTTTCGATTACAAAAAATATCTTTCAAAATATACTAAATTGTTTGATAAATAATTAATTATTAAATAAATAATTTCGTTATAAGGCTCGACTTGGATGACCACGAGGACTAGAAAATGTGTGGACATTAGTGCCCAAATGGCGGATCTCTTCAAAAAACGCCATAGCGTTCAAATTCATCTATCATTCCCTGTTTCCCTTTCTACAAAAATAACAGCAAAATTGTAGACACCAAATAGCTCATGTCTAATTTTAAAAGCTGCCTGATGTTTTTTATATTCTTCTGGTTGAGAAAAACATGAGTTTTCTGTGGCAGACCATTTTCTTCTTTAATCATAATTAAACACTGTATGCCGATGGTTTTGATTTGGAGTTAAGGCATAAGTTATGCCGAGTAACTTTAAATCTAGTTTCAGATCACATTTTTTTTTACCCAGAAAAACCATTGTATCAAATAATAGACAGGGGAATTATATGAGAATTTCCCTAATGAGAAATGCAACATAAAATGTCTTTGTACCGGTTTTTATTATTTCATCCAAGAGAATGAAGACGATCAATCGGGTCTTTATTTTTAGTATTCGTACACCCAGCATGCTTTGGTTTTAGGTATGTGTACTTTTGGGGAAAGAGGTTGTAATAAATGGGGTATTCATAATACCGTATTCTTTACGAAGACTTCAGTTAGTTCATATTTAGAGGAACGCTTGAAAATCTGTTTATCCAGGTTTGGTGTTTTTTTTTATCTTTTTCCAAAAATATATGTTGTTAACATTTCTAGGATATATTTATCATCTAAAGAATGGTACGAAAGCATTCCGTATAATATTGAATTCGAGGAGGTATTTGTTTTTATATGAAAAATGGTCCTTGTTGGGTTTTCCCCAAAATGAACCAGTGCCTGAATACCACATTTTCGCTTGGTGTTCTATAACTTCAAAATCTTCATAACATACGGTTATACGATAGTTTCAGCCAGCGCGTTGTTGGCGGCCATGATATAATATTTGTTTTATTTTGTAATTTCCTGCAGAAGATTACAAAACAAACGTCGCCGGTACACCCCATATCACGTAGGCGTTTTTAAAGCGGCTTTTACAATTTGGACTTGACCTATCTGTAATGTCATTATATTTGAATATATTGTTTCGTTAACTGTTCATTTTTTTTCGTTGTTTGCAAAGGGTCCAAAAGCTGAGAAAAATTGGACTTTGCGTACTTTGATAATCTTTTTAACTGTATTGGAAAATAACGTTATAAAAGAAACTGTTCGTTGAAACTTTAAACGGTTTTATGCAGAGTTGTTAATTGAACGGATGAGGCTGGATGGATTTGAGATTTTACAGAGACTTAAAATGATTTGGATCAATTTAAATACACTACGAGTTCCGATTAGGAGACACGCTTTTCGTTCGAAAATATCTTCCCTGATGGGTCGGGATAGAGGTAATTTTTGGAGACAATTGATTTTGTAAAGATTTTTACAGTCGTTATCTTGCCAGCTTGTTTTTAAAAACAATTTTGATCTTTCTTTCAAAAATCCAAATTCAATCAAATCCTTCCACGTCAACTGTCGTTGCTCAGTTGTCTGATTTTCAAAGAAACAACAATTAGATAGATTTAATTATAATACACAATACATTATTTTTTTTGTAATATTCATAAAATATGTAACCGTAATCTATCGATTTAAAACTGCATTACTTAATTATGTCTAAAGAGACACGATTTGAATTGGTTTAAAGCACAAACTTAAGTAAAATAAAGTTAACAAAATATAATATTAAATTAAAATAAATCAATTATGAACAGAGTATTTAGAGAAAGGGAAATTTTGTAGGAGAATTACATTTTCGTCCGGTTACACACTTTGAGAGGTAAAAATAGGGGTGTTAGTTGTAAGGTCAGCCATTTTGACCCCTATAAGCGCAGGACAGTTTTTATTAAGGTCAAGTCAGTTTTTTAACATATATCATACAAAAAGATCTTTTATTGCTTTTTCGAGGAAGTCTAGTTTATACTTTCTACCAATTCACAGTGTGCCCTCAATGAGTAGCATAGAGAGAATGTTTTTACAACACAATCCCGTACCATAAACCATCCGTTCATTTGGCAATTTTGAGTTCAGTATGGAAGCGGCAGATAGCCCGGGAACACTGAGATACAATACGGATGGAAGTCAAAATTCGGCGGAAGAACTCATACAGTCGGACTCGGAAGATGAGGAGAGAGGTGTATCAAAATTTGGCGCTATTTTTATTGTTTGTAATGCTGCCCTGGGCGCTGGCCTTTTAAATTTTCCTTATGCTTATGCTTTAGCAGGTCAGTGTTTTTTGGAAGAACGCGTTTCTTTATTTATTAAATATACATTGTGCCGTTATACACCTTGTATATACCCTGCGCCGTTATTTTCAGTTTCTCAATTTGCTCCGTTATCATTGAGATTTCCAGTTATACAGTATAGACTATACTGTAACTTATAGCGTATACGGTATACGCAAAGAATAATTCAAACATGGCTTCTAAAAAGAAACTCAATTTAAAAGGTGGATTTTTAATAAGGTTTTTGACTTGAATTATTATAAGGTCCTCATTTTTTCAGTTTTTTAACCCAAGCTTTATAATCAACTATTAGCTTAAAACATCAACTGTAGCTCGAGAAACAGATAGGTTCACATTTTTAGTGTTTCTTGCCCTAAAAATAGCCGATATTGACCGGAAGCCGTCTCATTTTTTCACCAAAAACTAACTGATTAATTAATAAATGATTTAGAATCGTTCTAACATTTTATAAAGCAGGATTTGTGGGTATAATNGCTTGGCCAAATGTAAATCAATTGTTTGACTTTATTTCCCAAAAATATCAGGATTTATTTTACTCGCAGCGCATTATTTTCCCGTAAATTCCAAATGAATACGGCCCATATTTATATATGGTTTAGGCGGGTGGCGAATTTCACTGATAATGCAGTTGTGTACTTTGGGTATCGCTCTGATTGGCTTACATTTTCTCGCCAGCGGCGCCAGAGAGACGGCGACTGGCACCTACCAAGATGTCGTTAACGAAGTGTGTGGGCGAAAGTTTGGGATTCTTTCAATGACATTTATTATGCTTTATACATTTGGGTGTTGCATTACGTTTCAAATTGTGCTTGGGGATCAGCTGGAACGTGTTTTTGAAGCAATCACTGATACTGAGGGCAAGTGGTATCTCGATAGGAGATTTACCATAAGTGCCATTGCCATTCTCACCATTTTCCCGCTGTGTGTGCCCAAGGTAATATTTTTGAATCGCATTTCAACCTGTGTATATCACAAAATTTATATATTATTTCTACGAAACAAAGGTATAACAAAAATTCATAATGCAATGGAAAAAAAATACGATTAGTAAATGCAGTATCTTTTATCACATATTTTGTTTCTAAAAATCGTATGTTTCCTTTAAAAATTCGAAATTTGTCTCAAAGATCGTCTATTTTCCTTAGTTTATAGTTTTGTTCACGGAGAATCATAAAGATTCTATAATTCGTGCAATAGTCTTTTTTTAATGCAAGATAACTGGGGCGGTGTTTGCGCTAAAAAGTACAAAAAATATATTTATGAAACATAACAGCACATAGGATGTATTATCATTTAATCAAATATGTAAATACGATGAAATTATTAAGAACATTGGGTTTTTGAGGCATGCAGCCTTATTGGGATTTATGTCGTGTTTATTTGTGGTTGCCGTTGTTGTGATACGGTATTTTGATCCCAGTCCAGATCAACCAGTTGCTCCGGTTGATATACCTGACTGGCCTTATTCTGTCAGCACCTTTTTATCATCGGTTCCGACAATATTTTTTGCCTATCAATGCCATGTATCAGCTGTGCCAATTTATGCCTCAATGAATGACCGCTCGCCGAGCTCATGGTTAACCGGTAAGAACTTTACCGTAAAAATTTTAAGCTTTGCATCCATTTCCCACCGTTCTATATTTTTTTGTACAGTATGCATGTTGACTCCAAGTAGGTACACATATTGTCACATATTGTCACGCAAATGCGAACTTTTTTTCTCCGTTAAACCATCCGCATAATGTCGTTGTATGTCGTTTACCGTAATTGGCTATTAGTAGATAACTAGCCCTGAGTAGTAAAAAAGAAGAAAAAAATAATCCAATAGGCGCGCAAGTATTGGACGCGCTCTCCAGAAACGGCTGTAATTGGCCCGAGGTTCTTGAGTCCTCACGCGCGCCACACAACGGATGGGTTACCGGGGTAAAAAAAGAATTCGTATTTGCATGACGATCCGTAGAAGTACTCTAATGTAATGTACGGTATAATATACAGAAACTTATGTTTTTACTTGTATATTATACACTCTTTTAACATAACGAACATTTAAGTGGTTGGAGTTGGCTTGATTTTGTGCTGTGGGGTTTATACTTTAACTGGTACTTTTGGTTATATGAGTTTTGGACTTGATGTTCATCCAGATATTTTGATGTCTTATCCAGCGAATGATAATTTAGTTCTTGCTGCTCGGGTTCTCATGGCGGTTGCAATGGTTACCAGGTTAGTCAAAGGCCCGTTTTTTGCCGATTTATTGTTCTCAAGCTACAAAATGGACTTTGTAAAACCGAATAAAACCGATTTTATCCCAAAAACATATTCTTATTGTTAATATTCCTACTTGCATCAAAAAACATCCAAATTTATCAAAAAAAACATCCAAAATCGAAACACAATCTAAAGGGCGAAAATCATTTTTTGGAATAAAAGTCAATTTTTTTTTATTAGATAACAAAATGCCCTGTGTAATTTGCATCTCCGGTCATTGTCCCTATTTTAGTTATCCCATCTTACATTTTTGTGGTCGGGCGGCGTTCCTGTCCGTTGCCGGTTTAGATGGTTTCACACTGGATTTAACTGCTGCAGAGCGTGTTAAGCAAGAACGTGTAAGACGCATTTCGACCACTGTTGTGTGGTTTCTGTTAGCCTTGGCGTTAGCCATTACCGTGCCCGACATTTCCGATGTTATTTCCGTCATTGGGGCTCTTGCCGCGTTTTTTATTCTCATTTTTCCCGGAATGGTTGTTATGCAACTCATTGTGGACGACTTTGCAAATTGGCATAGGAGGTAATTAATTTATGGTCATTTTCCAGAAATTCTCAAAAACCACCGCCGGAATGTACTGATGGGTACATCTTATTTGAAAACGCAACAATTTTATCGACATAGATAGGCTAATTTGAACATAAGATAGCGTACGCAGTTAGCCGTCCAAATTCGGTATGGTAAATGGACGGTTAACTTGTAGTTAATTTACCGGCCTGAAAGAAAACGGTTAACTGCGCACATTATTTTTAGTGCTGATATACCGGCTTTGAGCAATTTTCCAATGATTTTGTAACGCTATTATGACGTCACCCCCAGAGCCAGAGCGTCCCGATACCGTATACATTTCAAATACCGATAATATATAAACGATAATATATAAACAACATAAATATTAGGTTTGCAGCAGTCTCCCAGGTTGCGCTCGGAATCGCGCTAATCGTTGGTGGAACCTGGATTTTTGGCGTTACTCTATCCCTTGCCATCATCAACTTTGGAAAATAAAGTTTTTATTTTTTCTTGTGCCCAGATTCAACATCCACATTTACGTGCTTTACAATATTTTCTGTCATTACAAAGTTCATCTCTTTTTGGCCAATAATAATTTAATCTAAAAGTTGACTGTTTAGCAAATAATATTATTGGGACAACAATTTTCAGGAGATGTAAAAATGATAACGATAATTACACTAGGTACCGGTTTATTTTAGGAAAACGGCCCATTATGAGAGAAGTGATCCTTTGAAAAATCTGAAATTGCTTCCCCATCAGTACCTTTTCCGAAATCAACCGGTCCTTTTTATTGGCTCTTAAGAGTTTTACTGATGTTGCCATTTCTCTTCAACTTCAAGGTTTAATATCACTCTACTGTACTCGCAAGTTAATCAGCATTTTTTTTGTTAAAATATGGGAAATTTCATTGTTCTAGTTTTTTTTTTGATTTTTTTGTTGAATAAAAAGTATGTGATTGTCACATAATATTGACTTCTGATACCGAGTAGATTTTCCAAACCGTTCCGAGTCAATTTTTCCGCGTTTTACCTGACAGTACGAATATGTCTTTGAATTGTTTGGTTATATTTTTTCTGCGATGCATTATTTTTCCTTGAAGGTGCTTATGGACCGTAATCTCAGCTTGTATTTAAATAAATTAATTCATTTATTCTCATTTATTGCGCTAGACCTCATTCTTCTTCCAATCTGTTCGTGCCTATTTTACACCACGTTTATTCTAATTAATAAAACAGTCAAATTCCTCAATCTTCGTATGCTCTCCTGTTCAAAATGCGTTAATAATTTGAGCAGCGGCCAATTAGGGAAACGGTACATACATACATGTACCGGTACTTTATACAGTCAGGTCTCTCTTAATATTCATTCGTCTTTTTGAAACTATCACGCAGAATTCGGCAAATTATGTACTCTTGTCCGCGGACAAGGGTAACCTCGGGTAACTTTCAATGGTAGGGTATGAAAGGGTACAAACTGATTTTTACACGCAAGCGCGGGTAAATATCCTAATTCAAAATAATATCTTTAACCGCCCATGCAATGCGGTTTCATCTCGCCACCCTACTAGTTTATTCGGCCAAGTCGAGGTATGTATGGAACTTCAGCATACAATCTAAGGATGGCTCTTTTATGAGCGCATTTTTAGGCGAACGTTTTTTAATATATTCCCAGTAGTGTAGATCAGCAGGGACATGACTGCTGACTAAACTAATGCCGCGTTTGTCTCAAGTTATCTGCAATTTGTTATGGAGAGTATTAGTCTCATTTTATTTGAAATTGCAATATTTGTTGTTGTTATTCAAAAATGTGTTTTTCTGAATAAATAGCGTCGAAATTAATTTGTCATGTCTGGACATTTTGCCGTACTTAAAACGACAAAAGCGACAAATTAAATGTAGACACATATTGTCGGCCAGAAGTTTTTTCGCAGGTTTCGTAGCTAAATTACATTGAATTATACAAATGACATGTTATACATCAATTGCTTAAAGTTGCAGTCAGTTTTTCCCGGTAAACTCCAATTATCTAGTAAACACTAGATAAGAAAAAATTAGATAAGACAAAATTTACTACAATCTTGATGATTCAACAATGTTGAAAGCAGGGCTCGGCACGCGGCTTATATAAGCCATGGCTTACCTTGGCTTAGCTTGGCTTAAGTAAGCTAAGCCAATGATATTTCTGGCTTACCAAAATGTAAGCTAAGTCAAAATTACATTTTGGCTTAGCTTAGTTTTAGTAAGCTAAGTAAGCTAAGCCAATTGTGTTTTATGGCTTACATATATAAGCTAAGCTAAGCCAAAATATAAGCCGACTTTGCCGAGCCCTGGTTGAAAATACAATAACTTCTATCGAATTTAACTCTCGAATTCCGAATTAGAAAAAACGTTTTCTATCTTTACCGCTTGATACGTGTAGTCTCTATATAAGTGGAATCTACTTAGCGGATCCGACCACACCGTTTTTTCATTTTTTTTTTGTTATATTTTGGTTCTAAATTAAAACTTCATCAGGAAATGATGATAAATAATATTTTTTTCCGTTTTGCATACCATTACCCTCCAAAGGTCACAATATCACCAAACTAATTTTTACCTCTAGGGTCCAAAAAAAGGAGAAAAAACTTCAAGCGTTCTGCGTTTGTCCCGTTCTACTTTTGACAAATCGGGCAGAACGTTAAATAGAACAGAACGCTTCGTTCTGATTTAGAACGTTCTATTTGGCCGTTCTGATCATTCATGTGATGTAAAATCAACATAAAACGGCGTTCTAACGTTTTTTGATCTACCCGCGTTCTATTCCTGGAAATTCAAGTTCTGGTTTAGAACAGAACGTTTACATCTCTGCTCACAAGTATAATACAATTTGTTGATCTTTTTTTGGTTCGCTTTTATTGGCTGGACATTACATGGTATGGTAGATATTTCTTGGTTGGAATTAACTTTAACTCCCAGGGAGACAAATTTGCACGAAACGCCCTAAATTGACCGAAAATGCTGGTAAACAGGGCTGAATCAAAAATTGCCGAAACACGGGTCTAGTCAAATTTTATGACAAAAAATATAAAATGGAAAACTAAACTGATTTTTTTTTCGTAAAAATTCAACATGGTCGCAAGAGCGGTTTTTGCAAATTTGCACATTTCTCCCCCTACGGATTATATGCCACTAGGCACCTCTATGAATTAAAAGGAATTTTTTAGAAGCCTAACTCATTAGCCTACATGGTAAATTATTAAATGATATGGACCATCATATCATATGGTCTATTCGGTGGCATTGACCTTTGATTTTACGTCACTCAGATTAAATTGTACACTGGTCCAATTGGCGGAAACAAAGAAAAATCGCCGCAGAAAAAATGCAATAAAGCAGGAGAAAAATCAAATTCGCATTTAAATTGTTCTGCAGTGTTTCAGCAAACTCTTTTACGACGCTCAAATATTTATTTCTGAGCTGCGAAGAATGGGACACAAAGAGGGACACCAAGACGGAAAGTGAATTATCCATTTTTTGTGTCTCTTCTGTTTTATAGTTGCATTGCTGTTTGCGCTGGTCTTTTGTCCTTTTTGGTCTCCTCAATGCAAAATCAACACTTTCAAATTTACCAAATGGTAAATAAATTCAATTGAAAAAATCATAGATGACATTCATGCACCACGAATGACAATTTCAGTTGCAACGATTACTTTTGGTGAAACTGTGCCATTTGGATTAATGATTTAACCAGGTGCTACGTTTTTCAGGCGCATACATTTCATTTTGTTGCTGAAAATGTAATCTGGAGGGTGAAAACATTGTGCGAAATTGCGTGCAAAAAAATCTATAGACTCAGTAAAGGATATTATATTCAGGAAAATGTCGGACAAAAGAAAAATTATGCCAGATTTGAGTTTGCGCCGTACAATTTATCATGAATATTACTAATTGTTGCACTTACAATTTGAGCAAAATGACGTTTAAAATGACGGAAATTTAGGTACGCAGGGCGCACAG
>SCLG01000062.1:261320-286709 GCA_004367875.1 Oikopleura albicans
ACGAGATCTCGCGAGATCAATAATATTTTTAGCTGAGGGTACGCTTTAATGTTAACCCAAACATTGCCCTACCCTAATTGCGTGTACCCTAAAATAGTGTCGTATTTTGAATTGGTTGTTCCTTACTTTGAATTGATATTGACATTTTTTTTTACAAAAATTGCCCCTTTAATTCAAAACATATCTGATGAAGATGCAAGGACTTTACAGGTAGGTGAAAATACCAATCTGGTTGGAATGTAGGAGTTAATTGTGAACATTTTCAGCATATAACATAATAGGGTCAACGTTTGTAAAATAAAACTCTCTCCGCCGTTGGTTTACAACTTTCGTATTAAAAAATCAGCAAGGTAACGGAAAGAAAGAGCTAACCTGCAAGATAACGCGTGACAACATAACAGCGCAGGTGGTGAAACATTGAATACAACAGTTAGTATTTGGTATCTCACGTTCTGTTTCGGACTTTACTTAAATGGAAAAAAACTCCTTTGATTTTGTCGTATGATAAGATGAATTTTATCAGTGAAACGGGTCTTTAGAGTATATTATATACTATATATATACGATTAAATGGGGTTTGAACATTTTTAGTATGTTAAAATCATTGACGCTTGGTAAAAGTGGCCAAGTTCAAGAATAATTTCCTTTTTTTACGTTCAAATTAAAACCAAACATTTTTTATTCACTGTTTTGTTGAATTTGTTCATTTATATGGGAAGATAAACAAAGAAGCGTCCTGCGTAATATTATATATATCTCAGCTAATAACCGCTCAAGTCATAAACTTCCCATAAAATATCTGTAAAATTATGCTTTCTATTCATTAACAGCAATTACTGGAAAATGCGTTTTGTTGACACAAAAATCATGTGCATTTCCGCGATATCTACNGAGATAAGTAATACGACAAATTAAGTAACCAGAAAACAAATCAGGAAAAAATTATAGTGTATGTGCTTGAGCTCAGTCTGTCGGGGTTAAAGCAATCTTCATATGATTTTAAAATCTATTTTGACATCACCGCGACATTCTGAGCTCCAACACAGGATATAATATCCCAAATGTTAACTCCTGTTTGTCAAAAATATCAGGCATTTACTTTAATCAAATCTTAATTTTAAACCAAGTAAAAAAATGCTCCAGCGATAACCAGTACCATATTATTACGGGAATTATTTCAGTACAATTAGTGGTACTTCAACAGTTTTTTTGTAACGCTCGTCCATTCTCTACAGAAACTAATTTCAAAAAAAAAAAATGCTAAACTATATTTTTTTTCTGACAATTTTCATTATTTTTTAGCGATCTGTTTGGTGTTCGCTTGGAAGGTATTGAGTGAAACTCATAAAGGTTTACTACTATTTTAGTATAAAGAGAAAGAAAGAAAGCGAAAATATTCATTGCCAATAAAATCGAATTAAAACAGTGTTTGTCGAAAGAAATGTGTTTTACCGTATTGTCGCAGCATAAAATGTTGCGATAAGCATTAAAGGATATGGCCCAAAGAATCTGGAGTCATCAATCATAATGGCCCATGATTAGCCCATGATTATTGTGTTCTGTTCGGATGCATGTTAAACAAAGCGGATTATTGATAATTTATATTTGTCAAAAATTTTTTCTTAATGTTTTAAGTTTTAATTTTTGACTTGTACCTGTGAGTTATTCATACATTTTTAACTTTACTTAACTTTTTACTATGCCCTTAACCACAGGGTTATTATGCTATGTTTTGGAAAATGATAAATATACCCATAGTGAAATTTTTTTTAACTTTACTCTGCTCTTCATCCTACTTTAAAACCACCATAAACCAAAAATACGGCTTTTGACGCATTTTTGTTTATATTTTTGTGATGAACCCACAAGCCCGATTATTCAGCCCATCCGGATGCATCCTTGAGCACCACCCGGATTCGACCGGAACAGTTGTCCGGCCCTTCCTATACTCTTCGTTGACGGCTCTTACTGATTGTGTTACTTTATAATTTTTCGGGCCCAAGAAATGATAGTCACGGGTTAAGTACACAAATATGACTCATACTATATGAGCCTCACATGCATACCGTCCCGTATATGACTCAAAGGATTTGGTTATGATAAACTGATGATTAGACTGAAGCAAGGAAGCAACGTTCAGACAAACGTAATTTTTAGGGAAATCCAAGTTATGCTGAGTCGCCTGAAAATATTTCCTTATTGTTAAAAAACTCAGGTTAACTTAGATGACTCTAATGTAATATTCAATATTGTTGTGAATATAAAACATTATAATGTAGTCTTCCATCATTTCAACATGTTTGCTTAACTCGCAGGGACACACAGCCTGCTTTCAAGTTACATGTGGTACGGTTAAAGGAATACTTCATTTTGTATGGTAATTTTCTACAACCGGAAGTTTCCTACAAATAATCGTGCGGTCAAATTTAACTCCTGCATGACCACATGACCATTTGGGCCTAGTTTTAGTATTTTCGCAAAACGAACACCCTCAGCGTGTGCTTGCCTTTTCCGTGTAAGTGCTTTATTACGGATACAAATTCAAGTTTGGGAGTTAAATTACGATATTGAAACTCTGAATTTGAGATGGGTAGGATTCCGTAAAACACCAAGGAATATAATTATTAGTTATTGACAATAGCCTATTTTTAATCATAGATTAATACAATATATTTCGTAAGTCAAAATTTTTACAGTAAAAAAGCTTCTAGATAGCTCTCTTCCATATGGAATTGGCCGGTTCTAATGACTGGTCCCTATCATAACTCATGGTGGCGCTGTGCGACTTTTTCATTTCGTTCTCTCTTCATGTTTCTCTACTTCGCTCATTCTAAGCTAACGAGCTACATACAGGAAGAAAGAAACAAAAAAAAAACGAGCAAAAAAAAAAAACGACTTTTTTTGACCAGGGAGCGCCTCTTGCGCCAACACACGCCTTGCGCTTCGACAACACAGGCGACCAAGACAGAAAACAAAGAAGACAAACTTCAAAAGTCATAAATCGTGAAATAGATCGACAGCGATCGTGCGTTTCCCTTCAATAAACTGAAAAGACCAAATCCGACAAGCAATAATAAGCTCGTCAATCACCTATTTCCGACATTTTTTTGACAGCAACCAACAAAAAAAAAACCAACAAGAGATAGCCCCTACCAGAGAAAGACCAGAGAAAAAAGGCGTAAAAAAGTCCGAAAAACGAAGTTCAAAACAATANTTCAAGAATTTGAAGACAATATGGATGAATGTTAAGTTTTGAGGCGAAAGTTGCGGTCGAAAACGTGATTAAACCGCACTTGGCCCGCACTGCGCCAGTGATGCACAACACTGGACGCACAACGTACGACGACGCATCCACCGGTTCCTTTAATTCGATGCAATCCTCAGAGCAGCTGCCGTCGGCAATGGTGGCCTGGACCGCTCCACAGCCTAGACTCTCACATGGCGACTCGTTTCATGCCGGCGATAGCACTGGCATTGGGTATGTAAAATTAGCTTGTGCCGGGGACGTATGTACCTACGCAAAAAACTTGAGAACAAAGGAAAAAACTCCGCGGTAGATTGGGTCAAACGTATAGTGGGGAAGCTATAAGTTTGAAGTAGATTATTTAATACAATATTTATGTCCCTGAAAAAGTATTTTTTCATCTTCATTTGAAAAGAAAAGTTAAATTTTGGTTTCAAAATTAAATCCTAAAATATTAGACCTCACTATAGTAAAATTTAATGTATAATTCATGAATTTTCCGGCTTTTTATTTTTTTTTTATTTGTCTCTGAGCCTATCTGAAATCACTTATGTCTAAATTTATCAAAAATAATAATGGTCTTATTCTAAAAAATTACGTGAACTCTGAAAAACATATTTTAGCACACAAGCATAGGTCAGAAACATTCCTATTTGACCATTAACAGATAAAATATTATACTTAAAAAAACATCATAATTATTAAACAATGAAGCGGCTATGAGTTAAACCGCTAAAAGATTTTGACTATTTTGCGCATAAAAGTTTGATAACAATAGCTGCATTCTTGTGTTGAAATTTATACCAACTGAATATCATTTAAAGTTTTTCAAGTTAACACTAAAATTGCAAACCATTTGTTTTATTAATGACCTACAATTTGATAAAAACTACTAAATTAAAAGGACTTTTTATCACCCTGTTCTGTTTATTTCTCGTTGTTGGATAATTTTGACTTATATTTTTCACAGACATGACTTTATTGCAGTATGAAAAAAACCATTTGTTTTTTATTTTTGGTATAATTTTTCTACCAAATTACCAGACGGATGGTGGTTAACTTCTTGGTATTTTGAAATTAAGTATGCATAAAATGATATAAAATAAAAATACACCGTGGCTGATACCTATCTATTTCTAAACCTTCTTGTCAAACAATTTTGTGTTCGATATCATAGTGCTCGATAAGAGAGCGGGGGCTGTAAATCATTTCATTTTCGTTAAAAAATCTTTATTGTATCCAGATATGTCATAAAATGGCCGTCAATATCACAACTATTGAAACTTTGGGATACAATCTCTATACTGTCAAGATTATTAATAAATTTAAGTGCTAAAGTTTAATACTCATTTTAATGATCATCTAACTGACCATACTAAGTGTTAATGACATTTAAACAAATATGTTTCAACATTTTATAAGAAAATAGTCCTATAATCCTTGAAAACGATTTTTTTTTTATTAAAGTACCACAAACTAGTCGAATCAAATTTAGAAATACTTTTTTTTGAAAAATGGGAAAACTTTTGTCCACACCCTGAAAAAGTAATTATGCGTTAGTGTCAATAACTTAGCGATGGCACTATAGATCCTTAAATTCATAGACCTTATAAGTTCAGCCAAAATAGCAGCAATTACTAAAAACTACTGAAAAATACAGAAAACATAGTTATTTATCAAAAAGTGATGTTTTATGAGAATCATGAAATTTCATACACAAAAGTCAAAAATAGGTATTTTGCTGATGAACTCATCGCTTATTTTAGACCTTCAAAAATTCTAGCATTTTAAAAAGAATAAATAATAAATATTTTAAATGAATAAATACTATGACTATTTTGTATCGGGGACGTCTTCTAATTAACTCACATGCATTAATTGCCAGTTCTTTCTTTCTGTTTTGGTATTTTATGACATTTAAAATATGTTGCTAATTTATTAGACATATCGCGCTCTTCTGTCGATTCTCTTCTTGATAATATGGCTAAACTTGAAAACGACGAAGATAAAACACCAGTATGACCATAAACATTTAAATTTGAAAGAAATCAAGTTTTTGACTTGAGAATTTTTTTCTTCTCTTCGTCGCCTCAGGGGAGATAATTGAACTTTGGCATCGTTTTTGTTTGGTTCCAGAAAGTACATTTGGTAATAGCTGTTTTTCAAATAAGGTGCGTTTGATAAAATGAACGACCCGTATTTTGAGCGATTGTTTTATGTGAAAAAAAGTGACCCTTATTTAGCGATCATTTTTAAGTAGCCTCATTTGGAGACTCCCGAATGAATCAAAAGGAAAACTAAAATTGTTAAAAGGTTATTATTTTGTCGACCTTGACCCTTATATTGTAAAACCGACCCTTATTTGACTAATCCTAAGAGCTGAATTATAAAATTAGTTATAGAATTAAAAAAAACATATTTCAGAGGCCATGGTGTGAAATTGGAAAGTCCAACAGTAAATTCTGACCTGCTCTCAACCAATCCCGATATAAGTTCAATGGTTTCCTACCCCAGTTTTCTTCCTGACCGTCCCGGACTCTTCTCATCGGTAAGTCGTTCAAAATTTATTTCTATTTATAATCTACACCGCTAATCAGTTTTCTTAACAAACTTTGGTTATCTTAACACTTTTTGAACCGAAATGTATCACGAATTTTTATTAGTGTAACCAACACTATCACCAACTATCTTAACAAAATTAAATTATTTTAAGGGTTTTTTTTTGCAAAACAGTGAAGATAACTGGCTAGGTGGTGTATTAAACAATGTGGTGTATGGTTAACTTATGAGTTACGTTGGATATTTACTCCAACATAGCGCCTCATATGGGCTATATAATATAGCCTATTTTGATTTTGGCCGAAAGGTTAAATTCCCTTAATTTTTATGCTTCCATCAAGCAGTTAAATTAACCATTAACATAAACCAGTTACTTAAATCATTACATAATAGGCTATTATTAATAGCCAAACGGTAAATGTTGAATACAATAAACAGTGTACCATTAATTGAAGACATTACGGAAAACAGCAGTAATTGCTTTCCGTAAAATTAAAACAACCACATTCTGGCATATATTAAGATATTTATTTTTAATTTGATGGAAATATACCAATTTACAGCTATTTTCCGTAGTGTCCCGATTTAACTATGTGCCCAGACTCATTAAAAACATTAGTAGAAAAATATAAATTAGAGAGAAGTCGATTTTAGCAAATCGATGAGCGAAACTGATAACATGTTCTTTTTCTATATTGTTTTTCTCAGTTTATTTTTTTGAGTAATTCCTGAGTACTGTTCTGAGTATAATACTTAAATTTTCGCAGTTTTAGCGTTGTCCGAATCAATACTAAAAGGAATTAAAAAATCAAGGGACTTGACTTAGTTAGCGTCCCTTTTCTAGTTAATCCAGTTATTTTTGTCTCTGTTTTTTTTCTGAATGGAGGCACTGTTATCAAGTTTAATATCGCTAGAAAATTGATTTTTTTTTTCTAAAAAAATAATTAAATCAAAATGAAATTTTTTGCTTAGTGGAAGATCCTGAATTCATTTCACAAGTGATTTGAAGACCCCAGACTTAAATTGGGGCACCCTAGTCCGTTTATGTAATTTTTTGTATTGATTTGAACTAATATATTTGAATCGTCAATTTAATATTTTTTATCCATTTTCATATCATAAACACCAATGATGGCCAATTAGTAGAAAAGTAAATCTTCAGTCACATGGCTGGGCGGAGAAAAAAAAGAAACTATAAGGAGAATTTGCCATGAAAATGGTGCTCAATGTGGCTGTTGGCCAATTGACAAAGAAAAATAATCTCTTCGTTCATGGCCGGCCAATCAGCGTGCTCGAAGAGCGATCTTCATCGATTGCTCATCACTTGTTTCGTTGAGCCTTGTCGCCATTGGCCAAAGGCCGCACTTTTTATTTCGCTAATTGAGCACCATTTTCATGGCAAATTTTCCTTATTACACAGACCATACTGATATACCCAGTATATCCAGAACTTTGAATTTCTAACGAAATTCTTAATTTTAGAAGTATTATTTTTTCGCATAATGAATCCCGACTTTGGCTTGTTATGTTAAATTTACGAGCTTTAAACTTACTACTTCGCAATTTATCGTACACAGTTAAGCCAGGTACTTGTGGGTATCTTTTTGGCCATATATTCAAATGCAGAAAAATTAGTCTTTACGACTAATAATATTGGTTGACATCTTACGGCTGGTGATAATGATTTGTATTAATTTTACGATTCTATACGAATGTCGCGTATATAATTCATTTTTTTTTCTTCGAGAAACTTATATATATATTTTTACCAGAGAAAAAATGTTTTATTTTGCCTTCAATATATATATATAATTGTTTTAATTTTTATTTTAGAGTACGAACAGCATGTTTGGACCAAGTTCAATGTCAAACGCCTTTTTACAACGGGAGAACCCCCTGCAACATCCTATGTACCAACAGCAAATGCACGGGTAAGTTTATCAAAAACGATAAAATTTGTACAGTAAGACGTAAAATAACGTGCTTGTCGCGTTCTAGAGTTTGATCTTCAAGTATACTTTAACTAGAAAAACGGCAAGCACGTTATTATACTGTATGGGCCATTTTATATTTTTCCCATAAAATTTGACTAGACTCGTGTTTTTGCGATTTTCGATTACGCCCGGTTTACCAGTATTTTCGCCCTGGGAGTTAAACAAGGGTATTAAAGCAGAGGTTGGCACTCGGGTACCCGACCCGATCTGCTACCCGAGAAGACCCGTACCCGACTCGGGTAGTATACGGGTCGGGTAGCCATTTTTACTCGGGTCTAAACATCGAATCTGCCGACCCATGCATTAAAGTGCCAATAAGTACATTTATTGCCAATAAATTATTTTGGTTATCAAACATTATCAAAATACGGTTATTAGGCCTTAGATTTGTCCCGCTATAAAGACAAGTTTTTTTTGTTTAAACCCTATGGAGACGTTTTTCAGGTTTCACGGAAACCTTATGGTTCCTAGTGTCATGACAACATGCCGTACTTTTTCGATTGAAAACCATGAATTCACATAATTATATATCTTCGCCAGGATTAAAGTTACTGAAACATACTGTGCGCTCGGTGACACTTCTACTTCCGGTCGAACTTCGTAAAATAACCACTTTGAACTTATTTTTTGTTTACCATTCGTAGAAAGAAAGCAAATCACCTTACCCATATTTTGTTTTCTACTAAATTACTGTTTTTCTCAATTTGATATAAATTTAATTAATTAATTTTTTACAGGTATCCATATATTTCCTTATATTTCATAGATTTTCATAAATTTGCGTTGATGTTCAATAATGTTCAATAACGTTCAATAATGATCATAGTTTTTCATATCTTTTAGGTTTTCATAGCCTTTAAAGATGCCTATTTCACACTAATAGAATACAAATTATAGTGTATTGATTAAAAATCCATTAAGTGCCAAAAGTATGCTAGAATAAAACAGCTCGTTTTCAAAAAGTAAAAACCAGCTTGCCTATTTTTTTTTTGAAAAATTTGCATTTTTGTCAGAGTTGAAATCACAAAACAAATGTCAACCGAACAGGCCATTTTTTCGTCATTCGCATTGTTTACTTCTGGGCGGTAAATTCGGTACATGTTCAAATCATCATGTAAACGGATATCGTTAATATTAGTTCCGTCCGGGAGGAAATTTTGAACGGAATACGAAATTTCCCTGATTTTACGATTGGAAAATAGCAGTGGGGACGGCGGGAGTGAAAATGCGCTCAATCTGGCTAATGCTAACATCCGAACGCTCTTTCAGTCAATATTCTCTTTTTTAGACAAATGATTCGTCCTCATCATCCGTATCCAATGGACCCGTACAATGCACACCCCATGGGACCCTTTTCGATGCATTCGCCCTTTCCTGGTAAGAATTTATTTCGAGTAATTCAAAATTGTTCGCTTAATTGAAACATACAATTCATATTGTTTTTTTACAGATAAAGTAGTGTGTAACGATACTCAGCATGTCACGTGAATTCCTGGTGTTTTTTTGTAAAGATTCCATTTTTTCGGATAAAACAAAAAAATTTCTCTAGAAATAATGTACATGACGCAATGTGAGTCATGAATCACAAATTAAAATATAGCATTTGGCGCTAGAGAGCATATTTCACCGTGAAAGGTCAGTGAGAAACTTCAAATGCTCTCTAGCGACTAAAATGTGCCCTTTTTTCTATTTTTGGTTTCATACTCGTGATTTGCGAGTCAAACTGCATCGTGCATATCATATGTAATGAACGTGTTTCTTGAAATTAAATTTTCTCTCTGTGGAAAAAGACTAGAATCTAAACGCTAGCTAAAAACGGGTGTGTTAAAAATGCGATGATATAGCTTGTCCACGAAGCTATCTGAAAAAGACCATGTAACCAGCTTGGTTATAGAGCAGCCCACAAGTTTGCTTCAGTAGTTTTTTTTAGTATTTGTAAAAATGCGTGCGATAATTTTGTTTTAATATTTTTCGACAAGTTGTTTAAAAACACTTTATAAAGCACGTCACTCAACAATTCTTAAGAAAGTTAACTTAATACCGTGTGTCTCTACTCTAAGTGTCGAGGTTAAATTAAATTTAAATTTAGAAATTGAGTTTACATGAGCTTTAATGAGGAACGGGACTGTACTTAAAATCGACGTGTTGTAAGATTTCATGGGGACCGCAACGATTATGGTAATTGTAGCTCTAGCGGTTGATTGATTGGGCAAATCCGACTTTTGATTTACTCACTCGACATTTATAATGCATATAACAGTAGCGTTTTATGTATTTTGACTCTGACGCGGAAGTAATTTCCATAAATATTCGTAACGGGCAAATAAATAAACGCTTAAAGTAGTGACATTTATTTTATGATCCGTCAAGTTTGTTGTCTTTTATTCGATAAAAATGGTGTGGCAATTTATATCGCCTTTGGAAATTGTTAAGCCAACAAAAAATGTGTTTTTTATATTTCAAATCTGGATTAAAATTTACGATTAAAGAATAATTCTGTAATTTACTGAATCTAGATTTAACTCCTTAACACCACTTTTGCATGAATTTAGATTTCAGATGATTCGTGGATGTTCAAAAAAGCTATTTGGGGTTGAAAGTAAAATATTTTTTTAAAACTACGAAATTATTTTCACAGATTTTCATAAATTTTCATAGAATCGCAAGGATTTTAAAAGATTTCAAATATTTTCAAATATTTTCACAGATTTTGAAGCTTTCAAATATTTTTAAAGATTTTCAAAGATTTTCAAAGATTTTCAAAGATTTTCAAAGATTTCAAAGATTTACATATTTTTTATAGATTTTAAAACACTTTTTTCGCGGTTGAATTATCTTTCAGCAGTTCCTATTATCAAGTTTGTTATTATAAATGCAAAAGCTTTAACGTAATACGTATGAGTAATACACACTTTATACGCGAAAGCGCCAATTCCATATTGGCTTGTTCGTCTTTTACCTACGCAAAACGTGACCAAGAAGTCACGCGTAGTTTTACAATATTTTTTTGGGAAATTGTTTGAATTCTCATTTTTTATCGCGCACCCGCCAAAATTGCTTTTTAAGTATCTTCGTATTAAGGGCATATATATTTGACATCTGGTACAGATTTTAAATTTTAAATTCGTTAACAAATATCTGCGATTAAATTGTTTGTTGATCGTAAACGCGCATTTGTATTTAATGATTTCTACCATTCCAACGATGAACTGTTTCTCGATTGAGTCAACACATTTTCGAAGCACCGAATTAATTACCACTAAAACACGTTTGACGATGGCTCCAGCACCGCGCATATGTATATTTTTAAATTATGTTTTAAGCACTATAATTTCTTCTGCATGGAAAAAAAAGTTATAATCATTTTTCACAGTAAAATCTGGGTTCTCTATTATCCTTTTGATATTTGGTAAAACTTAAAAAAGGCAAGATAACTGCGCACTACGTAGGCGGGGCCCCCGCCGCGGGGGAGAAACTTTTTAAACACGGATTTTTCTTATACGTTTTTATAATATCCGTGTTAAAAATAAATCTCGTAGGAAATTTTCCGTGTTGAAATAAAATCGGCGTTAAAAAGTAAATCTCGTAAACAGTTTTTCGTGTTAGAAATAATCCGTGTTAAAAATTCCGTGTTAAAATAAGCGTGTTAGAACAATTCCGTGTTAAAAAGTGGGTCCCCGTAGGCGGATATTATATCCGGGATATACCATAATTTCACGATGATATTGTGAAAATTCACTAGGAAACAGCTCGGAAATGCTATACTGTCAAAATTGTATCAAAAATATTTTACTAAATAAAGCGTTTTTTTGCTATTTTAGCCGCTTAACATAAAGTCCAGAAGTTGGTGTTACAATTTGACATTTGTGATTTAGTGTTTGTTGTCGGATTGCGAGCGGAGAGGAAAAAAATAAAATAACTCGGCGAGTGTGCGCGCTTTCGTTTTATACTCTATTTGATAATTTAAATGCACAATTAAACTATATTTAAAGATATATAAAGCATGGTTAATGGTAATTTATAGTGCTCATTTTCGATAATATAATCATTATTGTACTATTAACCGCTGTTGTTGCTGCGAGCATTTTGGAGTAAAGAAACAAAAAATCGACGCAATAACCCGCGTTTTACGTCGCCTTTTATATCTAATAAAGCATAAATACGGGCATCGTGAGCTGATTTATACCCTTTTTAACGGCATTGTGAATTCACCACCCATTACAACATAAACTCGATCCTTGTCAGACGCCCCAGAATCGGGATTAACCCGAAGTGGACGCTAGGCATTTTGTTGGGGGCTTTTTGTGAGCTTTTAGAACTTCCGGTATTACCTTTTAGAAATAATCATACTAAGCCAATGTTGTCACGAACAGCAATTAACCTTGAGGAGTTATAGTCCAAAATATAATTTAGGATGCTCATATTACAAATGATTCTTCCATTAAGGACGCTTTTTTCGCGAAATGACCAAGCAGTCAAAACAAACACGTTAGGGCAATTACCGCAACAACGTCTAACCCAATGACGACTCGCTTTTATTTTTTGGAATTGTCGTGAGCTCGAGCCGAGCCAAAAAACAGCCAATTATGCCGTGTGGGCTGAATTAAGATAATTTATTGGAACTTGTAGACACAGCCGACAGGCTCGATCACACTTTGTCGATGTCGGAAGCTAACTTTTTTTCAAGTTCAGAGTGACAAAACGGCTTATTTATAAAACTATGAATCTACTTTTTTGTTTCCATCCCTCCCGGCCAAAAATGCCATAAATTTCCATTTGTGAAGATTAGGGCAGTAGATCGAAATCGATAACTTTTTTTCTGTTTGTTTTCTTGCGCAAGTAAGAAAGGGTGACGTTTAATTCATATATGCCAAAAAGAAAGCAAAAAAGGGAAAAAAAGCTCTGCAATGCTATTTTCAACGATGGTTTTTTTTTCTTCACGACTGTCATGGGTTTGCAATTCGCTAAATTCATTACTTCCCTGCGATGCGGCTAAGAGTAAACGGCTTTAATAAGTCGAATGCATCTTTAACGAGCCTGACGAGCCCGAGCAAACGCGCAGCGGAGATTAATACGTCCCACTCAAATACACTGATAATCCCGCCTTCCACACAGAACAGCGACAAAATGTTGTACATACCTTGCTAACCAAAAAAGCTATTTTGATTTAAAAAAGCGTTTTCACTCTTTCGAAAAACAAAATCATGGTGGTGATTTAATCATGATCGTTTTTTCAAGAAAACTTTCTTCAATTTTTGGGGAAATTTTTTGAAGTTTATGGTCTTTACAATCTGATTTTTCAATGAAAGTTAATCGAATAATACCATCGAATAAAAACAGGTTTAAAAAAAAAAATCACAAAAAACGTTTTCACAAAGAAAAACGCAGTGCTTATAAGGTTAAGCCAGTTTTTAAACCGAGAAACCACAAGTTGACCAACCGTTCTTGTGTAAAACTTTTGTGTTTGAAAAAAAAATCATGAGCGCCTAGCAGCGCCATTAGACAAAGTTCATATCGCCCCTTAAACCCGCAAAGCAAAATCGTGGTTAACCGAATGAGTATGAGTTAATACTCAATTTGAGTATTTTACGATGGTTTTGAAAGCTACCAAAATATATATTTGTTTTGTATCTCAGCTAAAAAAGACGGCTGACTTTTTTGAGACGAGACAAACAAAAAGAAATGCTGGTTAAGTTTACGGTCCTGATTTAATATTTTAATGAGCTCGATTAACGCGAGATATCTCAATCAGTTCATGGTTACAACCAAGCCCCCATTAAACAATATAGTAATGATTTATTGTTACGAATATGAAACATGACGTATATATTGACAAGAGCGGCAGAAACATGCCATTGATACATGTCGTAAAAGTCCGCCAATATTACTGTTAAAGATGTACTGTAGAGCTAAAGGGGTTCATTAACTTCATATTAACATTACTTAATTCCGCTGGCGAACATGTGCTTTGAAGATGTAATAGCTCCCCATATGGGTCGCGAGATTTTTAGATGATCTCGAGACAATGAAGGGTCGCACAATGAAGGTTAAAATAAAAACTTGTGACTAACAAATGGTCTCTTGAAGGTTTGCGTCCCTTTGTTAAAAGTAATAATACAATGGTTGCGAGAATGTCGTTTCTAGCACTTTCGCGACTATTTGGTTGCGAGATCATGTTTGTAATTTGTTTTGGCGACCCAATGGGTGTCGCGAAGCTACCCAATAACCATGTTTTTGGCGTCCGAAAAGGGTCGCAAAAATAACATTTTTGCATCACACATTTCGTTTGTAAATGCATTTAACCGGTACAAGCCTGGTTAACGGTGCGTTCAAGATCATTTGTCCTTAACCCGAGACCGCGCAGTGGGACCCAATTGGGTCCCGAACGTCTATTTTAGTGAAACTGCGCGGTCCCTGAATAGTACCTAGTGCGCGGTCTAGGGTTAATCACAGAATGCTGTTCATTTAAGGCTAGTTTCCATTATCGGCCAGTTTGACCGCCAACCATTGACGTGATTGTGACGTTAAATTTCTCTTTAAATCATCAAAAAGACGCTTACTAAGTCAAGGTTATATGCTTGTTCCTTAACACCTATTTTATGAGACATAAAAGTAAAACATGATTTCGGATTGTTAATTATAAAGTGGGTTTTTTCAACCGGGTTTTTGAAATATTGTATTTAGTTGTGACGTTACGGGATACAATTTGTGGTTTTGGTATTTTACGGGAAAATAGCCCCATCTTTAAAAGCGTAAACCTATCAAAAATTTCTTTTCTGTGTTTTTGCATAGCCAGTCATCACCGTATATTTATTTTACGAATGAAAATAATTTTTGAACTTGATAAGTAATAATTCTTATGTTTTAAAGTTTAAAAAGGTGTCGGTTAGGAATTATATTGCCAATGATTACAATGTCAGGGCAAATCACCCCATTAGGCACACTACTTCTTTAGGACCGTATTTTTTAAATTAAAATAATCAGAAGTGCTAAAGAAAACCGGTTACTGGTCTTACGGCTTAGAGTTTCATCTGTCGACTATAATATAATAACGTTTAAGATTATTACAGGTTCCACCAATCAAACCGTCGAGACAAAAGCGCCACCAATGACCTTTTGTCTTTTTTTTTGGAAAAAAAGTTTTTTTGTAAAAGCTGGGTTTTGAATGATTGCGGCGTTTGGTGTTTCATTATTTGGTATCGTGTCTAATTAATGTAGAAGACGCAAAAAATAATAATAAATACGACTTCGCTCAAATCGACACAGGAAGTCACAAAGCGTTTTAAGATCACCACTGAGATGTGCTCATTATTATTTTACGAACAGCGATTACCATCAATATCACCCGACGCCAGTGAACCAATTGCCACAAATAAACATCGCAATAATGACAGTAACGGTTATAAAAGTTTTAAATTATTACCTGAGCGCGTCCGCCCCAATCCCGCGGGAGCCCGGTTCCTTCAAAAAACATACTTTATATAAAAGTTAATTTTTTAAAGTTTTTTTTTAAAGTGTCACGAAAATTTTGAGCCAATCTTCGATTCAAAAGTTTTGTACAGTTTTATTTGTAAAGGTTTTTTTAACAAAAGTCAAACAAAAAATACTATTATTTTTTTAACAAAAGTTTTTAACACAAGCTTTTAACGCAAGTTTTTAACACAAGTTTTAACAAAAGCTTTTAACACAAGTTTTTAACACTAGTTTTTAACACAAGTTTTTAACACAAGTTTTCAACGCAATTTTTCAGACAAAAGTTTTAAACGCATTTTTTCAAACAAAAGTTTTTTACATAATACATACTATTATTTTTTTAACAAAAGTTTTTAACACAAGCTTTTAACGCAAGTTTTAACAAAAGCTTTTAACACAAGCTTTTAACACAAGTTTGACACAAGTTTTTAACACAAGTTTTTAATACAAGTTTTTAACACACGTTTTTAACACAAGTTTTTAACACAAGTTTTTAACACAAGTTTTTAACACAAGTTTTTAACACAAGTTTTTAACACAAGTTTTTAACACAAGTTTTTAACACAAGTTTTTAACACAAGTTTTTAACACAAGTTTTTAACACAAGTTTTTAACACAAGTTTTTAACACAAGTTTTTAACACAAGTTTTTAACACAAGTTTTTAACACAAGTTTTTAACACAAGTTTTTAACACAAGTTTTTAACACAAGTTTTTAACACAAGTTTTTAACACAAGTTTTTAACACAAGTTTTTAACACAAGTTTTTAACACAAGTTTTTAACACAAGTTTTTAACACAAGTTTTTAACACAAGTTTTTAACACAAGTTTTTAACACAAGTTTTCAGAGAAAAGTTTTTAACACATTTTTTCAAACAAAAGTTTTTTTTACATAACTTTTAACACAGGTTTTTACGTCAGTTTTTTTTTTGTTATAAAAGTCTTTCGGATTTATTGATATAGGCTATATTATATAGGATTTTTTAAGGATAATCTGTAAAAACTGCATTTTTTCATATTTTTGTCAGTAGTTTTGTTTTACACATGTCGAATAATTAATTGAACCATCAACTGACTTTTTTCTTATTTCGTGTACCAAAAATGTAACAAACCTCAACGGATGTGACGCCTGTTCTGTCAACGTTTGTGCGTCATACAGAGAGAAGAAATGTACGAAATATTTCCTATGACTACTAATTTCGTCACGTTATTTTGTCATACAAAATGCAAGGCATTCATTATGGCCTTTTTAAAAACTATTTTTGGGACTCAGATCTATTTTGTTTCTTGAAAAAAAAAATGTAAAAATCAGGAAAAACATAATCTCAGAAAAGTAGACCGATATACGTTTGAAGCCAGTAACACAGGGTTAAAACTGGTTGGTTATAAGGTCAATGCAGAACTATAAAGTCAATTTCATAATCGTATGTAATAGGAAGGTTCCATAATGTAACATTATGATAATGTTACTAGTTTTATGATAAAAAATAGTAGTCGTAAACTCAATAGTCGAAATTGTTATCACCAAGGTGGTTTTTGCAATGTCAGAAATGTAATTTCATTTTGATTATGATTTACAGTACGATGTTGTTATGATGTTATAAATGCTAATCATGCTATAAAATTGTTGTAAAAATTGTATTGTAATTTGCCCAAAGATAAATATCAAGTCCAGATAAACTCAAGAATAGAAAAATTAATAATTAAGTATTGCGAAATTTCCCGCTAGTGCTGTTATCTGGCCGTTTTTGACCGAGAATTTTCCACACAGTCCACCTAAACCCTGCGCCGTTATATGGCGATTATTACGTAACAAAATGTTTTTCGGCAAAAAATGTCTGCCAGATAACGGCAGGTGGTGTATTCTATGAATTAAAAGTAAATTTTAAAATGTCACAAGTGTCAAATGCCAGTCAAAGGTCTACAACATGCCAGTCAAAGGTCAATTTTCAAAATGTTAACTGTTATATTTTGGACTATTTTCTGGCCGATACTTTTTTTGAAAATTGCGAACTTAACTAATTCTATTGATTTTTTTGCGCAATTTTTAATTATTAACAAGTGGTCGGAATGCGAGAGTGAAGCATAAGTGTCGATGTTCTATTCAAACGTCGTAAAATCAAGGTGGAACAATTAATCGTACTCGTTTTGTTTGCGCTATGCCATTGAACCAACTCCTCATTAAAAAATACGAACAAACATTTCACGTTAAACATTTTTCTTCGACAATATTTACTGTGCTTCGTTGGTGCCTTTTTTACTCAAAACTAGATATAGTTTGACAAAAAGAAAAGTTACAAACTCGCATTCGTCCCGTTATTGTACAACTTTTATTCGAAAATACTTTTTCCGGAATATAGGCTACAAACTGGCGGGCAAATTTGAATACTGCCCGCCAGTTAGATTCCTCCTATAAAACTAGCTTAAAATATAATACAGTAGGGCAGTATTTAATAGTACACGTGGGCTTTGATAGGATTCTAGTGTGAAACCTGTCAGCTATAATGATTAGTTACCAGTTGGACCTATAAATGTGGTTCAGAGTTACCGGTGCACCTGGTATATTCAGTTTTTGGACACTACATTCTTTTTTCTATTGTCACATATTAAATTCAATATTAGAATCAAGTTCCATAAATAGCCAGTTCCAATGCACCCATATTTCACACGTCGATGTTTATTGCAAAACAAAATTTATTTCGCGACGAAAAGCCCCGAGCGGGTAAATTTCTAACAAAAGAATCCTGTACTTGCTCAGTGTTCCATTGTTTCCAATTTTTTTATTGATGTGAAATTGGCGTTTTATGTGAGCGGTTATGCGCGGGGTGCAAAAAAAGAGTGTGAGGATTCTTTTAGGTATATTTTTTTACGAGCTTGATCGGCCAACAACTGAATATCAGAGGGGAAAACTCGAAACCCGGAATGCGCGGTTGGGTGCCGCCTTTCACTATGTTCGTTTTTTTTTGAGTTTGTGCTCATCCTTCTTTCTTTAACTTTTTTTTCGTTGATATCGCTGGGGCAATAAATTCGTCTCGTTAAGTGAACGTTTCCGACGTGATTGGAAGTCGGCAATTTTCATGATTTAAAATTTTCCTTTGATTTGCTCGATCTGACCGCCGCGTTTTCTATTTTTTTTTTCAATTAATAGCTTACCCCCGTTAAAAAACTTTATGCATTTTTTTTTGCTCAAACATCATAAAGTTGTAATGTTTTAATCGATGTTGAATCAAGCAGAGGTAATGACTTGATTTTTTTTATTTCGATTTTGGATTAAGTCCAAAAAATAAAATGTTTTTTACGGCTATCCTTTTAATGATATGAACTTAAGAGTAAGAAGTAGAGGTCGGCACTTTTTGACCCCACCCCAATTGGACCCGATTTTTTAGGGAAGGGTCCACTTTTGTTTTTGCCCTGGCCCAGTAGGGTACAACTTGGGCCCAATTCGGGTCCATTTAATAGGTGGTTTTGGTCCACTTTTTTTACGATTTTTGCCGACTTCTGTATTTTTAACCCCAAAATTTACAGTGATTTAGTAATCGTATCTTTAGGACTTTTATCACATCCGTATGGAATCGGACATCCGCCAATTCGTAAAAAACGTCAGCCTTACTCAAAGCAGCAAACCCGCCAGCTGGAGACCGAATACGCCCAGAACAAATTCATTACACGTCAAAAGCGCGAACAAATCAGCCGAGAGTTAAATTTGACGGATCGACAAGTGAAAATTTGGTTCCAAAATCGACGAGTCAAAGAAAAAAAGGTTAGCACACAATTTTTTGGTACATTTCTATGGTCATATGATATGACGCTTCGAAATTCGAATTTATAATTATTAAAATTAAACCGACTGATCATGCGATTCACTACAGGGATCAAACACGGAAAAATATGATATCTATCCATATACTCAGAGAATAAGTGGTCATAAAAAATAATTTGTATTGTGGTCATCTCTGTTAAAGTAATTTGTTTAAAATATTTGTAATTTTGTAGCAGCACGTTACAGTTCGTGGTGCACGACCCGTGCATTTCTATACACGATGCCTATGTATGATTATTGCGGAACGTTGTATACTGGTCCTTATTCCCCATTTTATTTTTTTTTGAGAAAAAAAAAAGGCGAGTGTAACTGTCAGCTTATTTTCCATAGTCGCATACCGTATGCGGCATACGAATTAATTTGGGCCAATTTTGCGTTGGGTCAGCGTTGGGTTGGGGCAAACTTGAAAAATCTGCGGCCCTAACCCAACGCCCTTACGCCCCTACGCCCAACGGATATTTACAACCTTAGTTACACCTGCTCGCATCTCTGATATGAGCTGTCAGGCCATTAATGGGTATAGATAACAATTACTTAAAACTCTTAGGAAAGGGAACGTAAAGATGGTCACGTGATTGGTGGTGGCGGAAGTGTGATTGGATCCGGCGTCAATCCCGACAGTCCCCCGTCGCCGAGTCAAACATATGGAATGAATTTAAACGTAACGGACGATTCCGTTTATGTCGATCAAACGCAGCCAAATCTCGTCGGACTTCCCGAACACGATAATCAAATTAAATCTGAAAATTCGCACTGAAAAAAAAATCCTCTTTTTTCCACTTCTTCACGAGTTATTCTTGGCATTACTTTTTTGGGGTTAAAATGGGTGGAACCCTGCGGAACAAGAATTGTTCGAGCAAAGAAGTTCTTAAAAACTAAATTATAAAGCTTGATTTAGTATAAGGCTGATTTCGGGTATAGAAAAATAATTTAATTTCCCAACCTCTGCTAGCCGTCACGCGTAAGATGGGTTATAACTTCGGGTCACTCCCAGGAAAATAACCCGGACATGACCACGGGTCAAAGCTCAGGTCTTGGGCGGTCAAAACAAGTTGTATACGAAAAAAGCGACCCTGGTTGCTATGCAGTCGGTAACTCGAATTTGGGGCCCGTTTCCTACCCAAATTTGTCTTAGTCAAACCGGTTTGACGAACTTGACTCAATTCACTTAATAACAAAACGTATCCAAACCAAAATAATATAATTCACCCGACTCGGGTGACCCGAGTATTCGTAATTGTGAAAATGACAACTTCGACCCTAAAGTCAAATTTTCGGAAGAATTCGCAACTACGCTCAAGCCTTTATACATTTAGGAACGAGTCTAATAAATATGACCATAAAAAGAAATGCCAAGTTTACACCAAGTGTTTATGGTTTTTAGTCATATTCTACTCTACTTGTAAAGATTTTAAATTATTTTAATTATTTCATATTTGTTTGTTTTTTTCTCAACGTGTTAAGCCAAACTGCCAAAGTTGTCCGATATGTTTGATTGGTGTATGTTTTTTGTTATTCTTCCACCATCATGATTACTCTTTGAAACATCAAAAATCTTTTATTATTATTTCAAAAATATTATTAGCCTAACTGGAACTTGATCAGCTGGATATGTTCATTTTTATTAAATTTTTGTGACCTTTTTAAATTTTTATCAACGTAAAAATTGGGTACAGTCCCTGAACTCATCGACCACAAATTCATAGCCAAAACTGTCCGTAAATGAGCAAAGGGACTGTGTATTATTTTGTTTTTCCAATTTTGGGCTAAATTTATTCGGAGACTTGTAGTTTTTTTGTGAAAATGATATCTGAAAATGCTAACTCGGGGACAATTAGATACGAAGATATTATTTTCACTTTAAAATCACATTTTTAGCTTCACATAGTTCCATTAGGCTAAATCAAAGCGTTATTGTATTCATATGTTTTCGCTACTGAAACTGATTCGTCAAGTAATACTGTGTGCAGAATGACAGAAAAAAATAAAATATAAAGACCGTTAAAATGTCCCAAAGCTGAATTTTAGAGTTACAGACTACCAGACAATCCGTTCTATGCTAGAAGAGAGGGTGCGCTCAATTAATAACCCAAAAGAGCTAACCGCGATGGTTTTTAGAAAATGAAATTTAGCATCCATGATTTATTAAAATGGGGGGTTGTGAGACTCAAATTTTGACGTCCTATCGAGAGTTGTTATCCCGGTAAAAATTCGGGTTTACGCCGATAGTTACTTCTAGAGCCCACATTTCAATAAATGGCGGCTGCTTGTTTTCATCGTCTGAATAAGATCACGGATTAACTTTCGGGGTGTAGAAGTAATTAATTGCCACGGCTCCTAAATTATGGCGAATTCAGCTTTAATTTTTTTAAAAGCCAGGAATAAAATGGCGTGGGAATCACATAATAAAATTGTTAAAAGAAATTACAAAATCACCCGAGCTAGTAAAACGGAGCCAAAATTAATCGTTTAGGTCTCTATTGGTTAGCTTCACCGTCAAAAGTCATTTTGGTGTCTATGGGTTAATTTTGGTAGTTTTCCGAGGTTTGCTAAACTGGAAGTCTCTAGTACAGAAACTTTCCCGTAGTTTACATCTTATAATTGTGTTCCACCAGCTTTTTTTGTTCAAAACATTAATTTGTTCAAAACATCTAAAAATATATTCCTGATCCATATAATTCAAGACGTTTCACTTTTGAAACGAACAAAACAAAACAAAAAAATTCACGTCGGTCAATTCAATTCATTTGACTCCACGCTCTGGATGTCTTATCACTGAATTTTGGGTGATAAAAACCTTGTCATCACGCCAAATTATTTCTCCACTGAACAGAACGGTAAAAATACTACTTCAATATACAGCAAAAAAAAAAACGATGAAAATTTATTTCGCTTTTAATTTTGTCACATTTGTAGCATCTGCAATTTTTGACTTGAGTGAAGTAAGCCAAGAGGATATTGTTTTTACCACGCCAAAAGAAAGAGTTTTAAAATAGTGGCAACCTAGAATTTATTGCAGGATTTACCTCTACTAGGGGTAGAGCCAATTTCGTGTATTAATTAAATCAATCCTCAATTACTGGTTTAAATTTGTGCCCATACAATTTATTTAAATTATACAAACGCACATTAGAGAGTCTGTATAAATTTTCGTCAAAAACCCACATCAAGAGAAGCATACAGCATGCATATGGGTGCACAGTTACCTTATACAGTCCTTAATCCAAATAAGGACAATTTATCCTAATAGGGACAATTTATCCTATTAGGTCCCTATATGGAGTTTTTTTGCCAAAAAATACCTCCAAAGTGTCAAAAATCGAGACTTTTCGACCTCAATTAACGCATTACACTCGAGAATAGAAAAATCAGACACGTACGGCAGGAGAGCGGTAGCCATGGGTCGTAGGCATTAAACCATCCGAAAAATTTCAGATTATAAAATATGAACTCTATAAAAGGTGTGATAGAGCAAACAGGCCCGTATACAAATAATTTATTTCGTATTTACCATATAATTGCAAAAGAGCCCCTTGCAATTAAACTGACGCGGATTGCCCTTGAAACAGGAAAACGCGGAAATTGCAATGACTACATTCAAATATCGTTCAATGATTACAACAGTCCGGGTTCAATATAGAAAGCCCTACTCAACCTTTCACATGAATTCACGGTGTTTTTTCTTATCTTCTAGATCGGAACTTTTCCCATAAATTGTTCCCAATTTCGGGAGATTCCAGTTTTTTTCACAAAGAAAAATAGACACGTGTATTTGACTTCATTTTCCAGTCACAATAAATTAGGTTCAAAAGATTACATTTTAACCCTGACATGTTTCTAAAAAAATTGAACCTCGAATGCGGTGAGCCTCTTTGTGGAAATCGTAAGCGGGTTAACCAGTGGACATCAGGATGGAAGTTTATCAATTCGACGAGGGTAATGTTGACATTTGTGACGGATTTTTCGATTTCCGGAAACGGTTTCCGTTTTCAGTGGAAGAAGCAAGAAAAAATCCTGTCGCCTATTGCGCTTAAATTCAGCCTGGGGCATTTGCATTCCGGGACATGTACCATGAGGTCATTGGCCCTTCGGTTTGAAAATTATATGTCAGAAGCAAAATTACAGCAATAGCCGGTTCAATATTTATGCGGATTAAAAATATAAAAAGTTCCCTAATCAGAGACAATTTTACCAAAAAATTTAAAATGCCATTTAAAAACTCGGTTTAAAAGCTTGGTTTGAAAAATGTTAAATTAGTTACCTGTTAAAATTTGTCAAAAATAGATATTTGTATAAACATGTGCAAACCACTTCTACCGATTATAGAACCGCATAAAGATCAAAACTGGCGATGAACAGCGCAAAATTGCTCGACTTGATAACAACTTTTCCCGAATATTTCGTCGAGTCGAAAATGCTTATTTTTTCAATAGTCGAGGTCAAGATAAAGCCCTTTTAGATGGATGTAAAACGGGTCAGCATATAGAATGTAACAATCTAGATTTCAATACACCACCATCTTATTCGTCACTAGTGGGCCGCCTTGCTCTAATATTCCACCAAAAATTTGGGTCCTGCAAAGATTCAAGCAACGGATTTAGAAAAGTCAAACAAATAATCGTTTCAACTAAAAATTCAAATCGTCTTATATCACTCCCTCACCAGTTATCTTAACTCACAGGGGGGAGTGCGTGTAAATAGACACGCAACTGGTTTTTTCGTCGATTTAAGGTATATGGAGGCCCCGTAGGTCCAAACGGGTATTGGTGACCCCCTCAACTTTTCGAGAAAATTCGATTGACGGTGTTTTTTTTGCGTAGGTTCGAGATTTCAAACAACTCTCTAGGGGGCCCTGGTGGCCCAAATCAATTTCTGAAAAGTCAGATCGACGTAGTTTGATGAGCTCTACAACTTGGCTTTACCAGTTTTTTTGAATTATTGCAAATTATTGTGAATTTTTTAAGTGCGTGTTTATTTACACGCATTTCCCCTACGGGTTCCCAAAAACTCCTTCCCCCTGAGAGTTAAGAGCACTTATCTTGACAAAGTTGGGAAAAACAGTTTTCGGACCGAAGCTTATCGCGATTTCCTGGAACGGAAATTGCCAAACGCCTTACCCAAAATTTTGCCCGCCAGCTTGAAGCCCTTCCCCCATTATGTTAACAAAATTGAATTATGAAGTAAATAAAGTACAAAATCCGCTGTAAAGTATACAGCTCAAGTGGTTTAAACGAATCAATCAACTACTAGCCATTTTAGAAACATAAAAACGAAAATCTTTAAGAATCAGCGACTTGATCTGAAGAATGGACAATTTAGAGAAAGTAAAACAAGCAAAGAAAGAATGTACCCAACTATGGTACATTTATCCGAATTGTTTATTTTGAAATGTGTCGTCGCCATATAACTGTATACCTCAATGAAATAAATGTAAAATATTTAATTACACCGCATGTTTATTCTATGTTACAAATACAATAGTATATACAACAGTATATAATCAAAAAGTTTACTTTTGTTGTGGTTTTGACATCATTTTTGTGTTCCAATATCCATTTTCCCAAAACTTGGGTGAGTTCCAAAATTTATCTGCATTCCGTTTTCTGTATACCAAGGGCTGATCTTCAACTGAAAATATTTTTAACATCTGGTGAACAAAAAAAATATTCAAAAAAAAAAAAAATGAAAAATATATTCAATAAAAACTATGAATTTTAGATTATTCGCATAGAACGCGGAACCTTTTCCACCAAAGATGAGCCATATTTCCTGTCAAAGTTAAATAACTTAATTTTGTGACATTTTCACTACCATAACTCAATTCACTATGACTCATAGTCTATGAGTCAAGTACCATACTTGCACAAAGAATGCTCTCTAGCTCACAAACTAGTCTATTAATAATGTTTATATGCCCTTCTACTAATAATGCTTGAAAATCAGTTCATCAAATCAGCAAAAAACTCGGCTCGTTAGCGTTGAAATTTTCGTCGGCTCGGCTGAAATTGAATTTGTGTTGGCTCCGAGCGAGCCAATTGTGCCGAGCCCTGGTTAAATCGCAGTACTTATAGGTTACAAGTTATAGCGCTGACAGAGGCCAATTTCCGAAAAACATGTTTTTTTTCTTAAATATCAATAATACTGTACATGGAATGATGCCGTAAAAGTCCTGCAGAGTTCTTGACTGACTGGAAGAAAATATCGAAAACAAAACAAACAATAGGTATCTCATAATTCGAGTTTATTTTTTATTCGTTTATAGAAATGACCAAACTAAACTGTTCGCAACGCATTTTATA
>SCLG01000062.1:294296-305354 GCA_004367875.1 Oikopleura albicans
TGGACTAACTTATTTTCGCGTTTTGACGAAATAGTTACGATTTCGTTACGAATCCTGCGACTAATATTCATTTTGACCTCGCTGGCCCTAACTATGAAAAATGCGAAAGTGTCAAGATATGAGTGAGAGGACTTCAATATAATAACCAAAAAGAAGATTCGCAACTATTTTAGAACGGATTTACATGTACCTTCACAAAATCTTCCTTTCCACCCCTTCGGACACGTGCAAATTGGATTTTGACGACAGGCTTCCGTATAACATTCAAGACAAGTTCCGCCGTTTTGACAAGGGCAATTGTACCACTGACAACGATAACCATCCCAATATTGCTTACATTTGCACGTGAAATGAGGGTAGAGTGTCTGTAATATGCAACCTTTCTTATTTCCGCCCTCGGTACCTTCTTCGTTGCATGGCTTATCACGATAACATACTCCAACCTTGGGAAATAATGTCATGTATTTATTATAATAATGTATTCTTCCCTACAATAAATTGATTAAAACCTTACAGCTATACGACAAACCTCACAAACTGGATAGAGTTTATATGCATTTTTATTTATAACTAGTTGTTCAATTAAATCAGAAGTTTAAGTTTTCTGAATAAAAGTAATGTGAAGTTCAAAATTTATACGACTTATAAAATTTAACTCAGAAACAATTCTCAAATGCAAAGTTCTCTTGCCGTTTCACTGACCAAAAAAAAAATGAATAAAATACAATTACCAGTCATGTCCAATCAAAATTTAGCTTTTATGATACTTAAAGTGTGAATATTTTAAATCTAATAGCGGGTCATTTATTTTTGCTCATAAATTCTTACCTTTTAAACAAAAATAGCTTGACATACCCAATAGGTTAGAAGTATTGAATGAAGCAACTTTTGGTTTTTACTATCTTTTATGAAAATTTGTCTTGCTAACTGGGTAGGAGACGTTTGATTAAAATTTGCGCGTTTTTTCGAAAAAACGTGGCGAAAAGGTCATCTCGCTAACTAAGAAAGTTCGATTTCTTCAAAATTCAAGTTTGATAGATTAATAAACACAAATTTGCCAGTTAATTTATCATGTAAAATATAACCAAGGTTTTTCGAACTCGTTTAAGGATGAGAGCCATTTAAAGTCCGTATAACACATTCTGTGTATCTCCGGCGCATCGGGGTTAACTTGGTTTACGAGAATTTAATGAGATTTTTTCAAATTATCAAGAGTCTTAACTTATGCCTTTGGTGCATTCGAGCGTCTCTAGTCGGGAAAAAGTGAACTATTTGGTATGTTTTACGACTAGAGACGCTCGGATGCACCAATAGGATATTGTTCTTTGCCGTATTATTTTTTCCTACCGTATTGATGGGTCTCAGGGGATCTCCAGCGCAGTTCCCGCATGTCGCCGGGCAAGTATAACTCGCGTGATAAAAGTTTTTGCATAATTTTTTCTGCGCTAGACAGCCATCATCCGGCAATAGATCTTGACACACAAATTCTTTTTGTTGTGCTAAAACGTTAACCCCAAGGATTAACAAATATCGCATATCTCTGCTTGAAAAAAAATTAAAATATGTTTTTTTGGTTGACCGCGCCTCTCGCAAAATAAAAAAATGTTGAAATGTTCTGTCCAGACTTTAACTTTAATTGGAGCTTAAATTGGCCGTCGTTAGATCTTGGTGGAGGAGAGGTCTCAAATACAAATCAAAAGCAATTAGCGTACGAGATGTTCTATAAGGCTTGTTACATTGCTTTACACATTCTAATTCCACGCTTAGATGATTGAAATTAGAAATTATGACTAAGAGGGGTTAAATGGTGTGTCTGTAATCGCTGGGATCTTCGTTCAAAGGAAGAAATTAATGAAAGCTGATTTCCGTCGCCATGGAAGAAGATGAATGTCTGCTGAACATAAAAAAACCAAAAAAAAAACAATTCTCAATTACTGCGTATGTTCTGACTGATTTGTACAATTTTGTTGGACATAATGGTACTGGGGACTCCAAGAGTTAAAAGAAGAACATATCAAAAGACCGATGCCGAAGTCAGAAAAGAAATTTGAAAGTAGTATATTCCAAAAAGGTTAACCCCACTCAAAATAACCGTAACTGCTTAAAGTAACAGTTTTCTATTAGATTTTCTATTGTGACGATGCTCATTTATCGGACGCTATTTTCGAGAACCGAAAACGTCCGATAAATGGTTAAGGTAGCCCAGCGCCTGGATTTATTTTAAAGATTTACCTACGAGTCACAAGATAGAAATTCAAGGAACTCCTAGCCTAAGAGTTCTAGCTATTCCGTTTAGCCATACCGTATAGTATGGCCACTGTTGCTTTTCGTTAAGCTGCACTGAAAAAAGCACAACCGCAGTCTTTAGTAGTTTATTTATATTCAACGTTATTCTGCATCATCATTCGACAATCGCCATATTTGTCAGCGAATTAATGTTTTACAGTGATATATGAATGCAAATTAAAATTTTTCTTTATTGAGGAATTGAGGTCTCTTTTTGCATGTGTCGTGATATTTTTGATACAACTCATCCTTTTTGTCAATATTGGAGCACATCTTAGCAAAAACGCGATCCATGAGATTGAACACATGACTTAGCCGAGAATCCAAATAACTCCTTTGTACCTAACATACAATTTTAAAATTCTGAACGGACCCCACGTTTTACCACGGATAGTTTAACACGCAAAACTTCTTATGTGATTTATCTTTTAACATGAAACTTTTTTAACGCGGAATTTTTAAACAAGATTGATTTTGTAACACATACAGTATATATAATAAAACCGATTTAAAAATTTTCGTGTTAAATAAGTTTCTCCAATTCTGAACTTGTGAGCGAAGAGCCTCAGAAAATATGTTAAGATTCCATAACGAAGACACAATTAACCTCAACGCAATACAATGCAGTTATTATTTAGTATTAGTAAGCTGAAAAACTTTCAGAGAAAAAGTGAAAGATAACGGAACGATTAAGAAACATCAAAAGATAACGGGCGAAACATAATGGTGCAGCTAATGTAATGAGGTAAAAACTATAATAGTTTTTGCAGCGTAACAGACCAGAAGTTGTAGCTTATAAATTATAGAGCTCATTGGAAGCAGAAACTCGAGTTTGTTGTCGCAGTTCAAAAGTATGTATGTAAATGTTATGAAATTCTCGAGTATTCTTAAAACTTTAAAGGTTTTTGTTGGAAATGAATTCCATATGAGTCATAGGATATGACTTTTAATTTACAAAACCCACTTGGAGGGTTATAGTTATAGTTCTCCGGGTATCACACGACTCGGTCCCCATTGGTACCAAATGTCGACTGGTACACTATATCGACTGGTACCCAATTCCACTAGAATTTGTATGATACCCTAGTTCTCCAATCTCTGATCGGTTTTTTATACAATAAAAACAATCATGGAGAAGTAAAAATTTCAACTAAAAGAAATATACACTAAAAGAAATATATTTACCCGCACAAAGGGCTGTTTTCCCAAACATGAAGTAAAGACTAAAAAATGTAAGAAATAATACTTCATTGAGAGTCGTGCACACATAGAATATATAGTAAGGATTTTTAGGCAAAATATGCATGTTCCCTTCAGTGACCAATTTAAATAGTATTGAACAAACGTCGTTTTTGGAGAGTCCATCATTAGACAGATTAAATGTTTACATAGTGTTACTAATATTCGGAGAGCTAATTATCTGAAGCTATTAAAGAAAATTATCCTAGTGTAACTACCTAGTGTAGATTGGCCCAGTGTCAGTTCATCAACAAATTAGGTTGGAAACACAGGTTTATTATTGTGCGCAAAGTTCAATACGTTTATTTAATGGGTTTATGAAGTTTAAAGTTAGTAGGAAGGATAATGTGCCAACCACGGTATCAAAACAACCAAACCAGGCGGTTGGCCCATTCAACCGTCTGGTTCTTAATATTGCCAACGGGTCCAGGACTTTGTCCCTAGGAAGTTATGCGCCTAACTCTAACCCTAACCTTAATAAAATTGTATAATTATAAGTATTTTATCTCTATCACATATGTTTTGCCAGAATGGATTATCTATGCGAGCATTGTGAAGTTCTAACCAAACCCTATTAGTTGTTTTATTATCACGACTTTGCCTTATATTCCACTAACGCGGTAAGTACGTGTTTATTTATCTGAAAATACATAAAACAGTTTATTAAAGTGGGAGTTTAGCTTGAATTGCATCGTTGATTTTTGGTGAGCCTCAGAAAAATTTGTTCTAGAGTCGTTTGGTTGACAGTGTAGCTTGAAATGATTTTCTCTCGTTTCAAATCTTCCAAATGGTCAAACATATCGCCAAGTTTCATAGAATTCTTTGTTTTTAATTTTGCTGTTTTCTATAAATTATATAGATTATGAATATTGGTCAACAATTTTATTGTTTAACTCTCAGGGGGAAGGACTTTTTGATAAGGGGGAAATTGTGTGCACGTATGCACATACAGTATGTGACAAAAAACCGAGTCGTCTGCATATATCCACACACTTCCCCCTACGAGTTAAAAAACTGTAATGTTGTGAACCCTTAATTCTCAAGGGTTCCAAGTGGCATATAATCTGTAAAGGTCCATTAGTTCAAATTTGGACTAAATGCCTATTTGGCCTTATTGGCGCAAGTTGTGACTATGTTAAGCGAAACATATCAGTTCGATTTTAGGTTTTATATTTTTCTCATAAAATTTAATTAGATTAGTGTTTCAGCGATTTCCGATTAAGCCCAGTTTACTCTCATTTTTGGTGCATTTAGGGTGTTTAGTCAAAATTTGGACTAATGAATCCCTAGGAGTTAAGCACATATACCGAAGTTGATAAATGCAGATAAAGTCAAAAGTTTTGTGTTCGAAAAAATAACCCCAAAATATTGATTAACAAATATTTGATGTTACTTTTGTCATTTTTACCTGATATTGTTCGTCTATACGGAGAGATTTGCTTCTTTCGCGTATTCTTGCGATCGCTTTGTCCAAATACTCATTAGATTGAATTTCTAGTTCAGTTCCTTCCGAAAATTTTGATTTCAAATGCTGTTGCCTTTAAGAGTGTATTTAGTATATTTAGCGTTGAAAATTTAGAACAAAAATTGTCATACAGCTGTACAGCTGTATCTTATAAATTATAAGTCATAATTGGATCCCTATGCCGTTATTTGTTCACAAAATGAATTTACGTTATATGTACTTGAGTTTTACTTTCCAGAGCGAATTGACTGAATACCGCCCAGAAATCAAATACACGTTATTTTAGATAAAATTTATAATTTTCAAAGCTTACCCTAAGCTTGAGGGTATAAAAGACTCCTTTAGTTCTGATTTTCTATTCTAAAATTTAGACATCTAAAAACGTGTGTTTGGAAACCTAGGCAACATATATTCCCCCAATTATTAAGACCTCCACCTCGATATTTTCTTTGTCACATTTATCAGATATATATCAAACCCGCCAATGCACTTGAGTCGCCCATTAACAATAATTGCCAGTCGATTACATAGCGCGGCACATTCTTCCATTGAATGACTTGTTAATAAAACGGCGGCACCCGCACGTTGGGCACCGTTTATGACGCTCCAAAGTTGGCGTCTCGCTCCCGGATCCATTCCACACGATGGCTCATCGAGAATAAGCACCGGTGGAAATCCGAGTAATGCAATTCCCACCGAGAGCTTTCGCTTTGTGCCACCTGAATATGTTGACGCATATTTGTCTGCGTGCTGACCAATACCAATCAACTCAATGACCAACTCAATGCTCTGATTAATCACATTTTCCGGAATACCACGTAGTCTTAAACATTTTGTAATACAAAATTTGTATTAGAAGATTTTTGATCGTGTTTCAAGCAGGAGATAATCTTGTTCAACAACAAAAAGTTCGGTACTTTCGTAAACACGTATTTTTTTTTTCTTTAACCCATCCACGTTTCAGCTCGTAATGTCACAATTCTATTTTTGAAAATAATATGAATAACCAAACAATGAAAAGTCCAAGAACAATATTTTTATGGCGGAAATTAATACTGTATCGTCTTGATTTTAAAACGCGAAAAAATTTTTTAGCGGAAATGCGTATTTCTCCTTCAGTGCGGCACTTAAGAGGAGGAGGACTGTAATACGTAAATATTGTAAAACAAGGAAATTGCCTGTTGGTAATTTGCCTTTCGGTGATTGGCCGAGCGCGCCCGAAAAGACCAATGACAGACGACATAGGCCGCAGACGCGCTGTCAAGCAACGTTACCAAAAAGTGGTAACATTATTTATTTTTTCGCGTTTGAAAATCACTGCGATAGTAGTATATAATGGGAATTATAATTTCTGGTGCTAAAAAGGTATTTTAATAAAAAGGTATTGTAACAATAAAAGCTTAGTCCACAAAAAAACGTGGACCGAGTTAAAGGAGTTCAAGGAGTTAAGGAGTTAACTTGGTTTTAGGATGAATAAGCTACAAGTTGGAACCTGTTCCCACAAAAAAGTTAAATATACCTGGAATAATATATGATCATTTCACGTCCTGTTAGCTGGTCCAACAGAGCGTCGAATTGAGGACAATAACCAAAACGCTGAGATGCCAAAAAGCGTTGCCGTTTGACGTTAAAGCCATCAATGAAAGCATTGCCACCCGTTATGTCGTGTTCCCCAGTCAGCATTTTGAAAGTGGTGGTCTTACCAGCGCCATTTGGACCCAGAAGGCCGAAACACTCATTAGACTGCACGCGGAAAGTAACGTCTCGAACTGCGACAAATTTTCCAAATTTTTTGTTAAGGCCTTTTATTATCAAAACGTGGTTGCTTGACGCGTTATCCGTACTATTCCGAATAGCCTCTCGTTCAGCCTGGAAATAATTTTAATTTATATGCAGTTGGTGTGGTAACGAAGTGACAGTTTTTGGAATTGTTGGGGAAAAATTGGGCAAAAACGCCAGTACTGAAACGAAGTGACAGTTTTTGGAGTTGTTGGGGAAAAATTGGGCAAAAGTGACAGTACTGAAACGAAGTGACAGTTTTTGCCAAAAAAAAAAATTGGCAACGAAAGTGTCACTTCGTTACCACACCAACTATATTCTACTCAACCCTTGTAAGTATCATTATAAAACATAATACGCCATTAGGTGTAATACAAGTCTGTTTGTTCGACAAATTGTGCTTGAAAAGTTTTCTGGAAATTTAATGTTTAAATTTATGTTGCACAAATAATTATCTTATCCCCTAAAATTCGGTAATCCCGCCACTAGCGGTAAAAAAAACGGATTTTCTTCCAGCGTAAAAAAAGTTTAAAACTTACAATGACATCGGCATCTTCAAGTTCATCCAGCTCTTCAACAGAGTTTCGGTCTTTTTTGAATAACTTCTTTAGGTATTTTTTTATTTGTCGCATTTTGTCCCGTATTCGATTTGCCGTACATTCCCATTCAATAATCGCCAGCAGTAAAAAATAAACGGGAATGTGAATGCTCAGGGCGGTCAAATAGCTACCGGCTCCGCCTTTTTCTATACTCCATGGATCCCTACAAACAGATATTAATAAGATTCAGACCGCCTACTTGTTCAAGAGTTAATATGTAAATTATATAATATACAGTCCCGACCTTCCAGTTGTGCAATTTGCGTTTCCGAAAAACGTGCACAACTGGGCAGTCGTGCACAACTAGGCAGTCGTGCACAACTGGGCAGTCGGACAAGATGGTACACATAATAACTAAATTTTATTTACGTTTTTTCGTTTAACTGGTTTATCAGACCACTTTTTGGGTTTAATTTTCGGATTCAGCTCGCAAAATCCTTTTAAACAAGTCTAAACTTGATACGCTCAAACGTTTTGTGAAGCAATTTAGCATTTTTGCTCAACGCAAAATATAGNGAAAAACGTGCACAACTAGGCAGTCTTGTAAAATTTCCTGAAAAAGTGCACAACTGGGCAGTCGTGCACAACTGGAGGGTGCACAACTGGAAGGTCGGGACTGTATATATTTTTATAATATCAAGTTGACCATTATTAACAATTAAATTCCCCGTTAACGTTTTCAAATTCGAAACTAATTGCTAATTAATAATTGAAAAAAGAATAAATGCGCATATAATATGCGGCATATTTCATTTTGACCAAATTGGTCTAAAAGGGGAAACTTCGTGTTTGGTAAATATGAAACATATACGAATATTATAAAATATTATAAAAAATGACCAACTTAGATAGCAGTGTTTTTTGTTTCCAACTTACGTTGTGTACGTGATGTTTCCAAAACGACAGGCCAATTGCATTTGGAGATTTTTCTCGCAAACACGAACAAAATTGGCATTCAGATAGACGTCGAACATTCCTTTTGCAAGACAATACTGCGGGAAAATTTTGAAGAGTTTATCAATAATGACACCCGTGTCACGAAGCTCCACTTTTTTGAAGTTCATATCTTGATATGTACAAGTCATTACAAACGACTTATTAGGCTGAACTATACCCACTCTATTCCTTGATATACTTCTTGTCATTACAGGCGGAATAGTGAGGACCCGTTAAAATCTTATATTGAACATTTCCTGTAACTTCAAATATGAAAGCCGTGATAAATAGAGCTTGGGCCAAGATAACATTAGCAATATTTGTGAACATTGTTGCGCTTGCATGGTGGTTAAAAACAAAACTAAAACAATAGCACCAGGGTAACTGAGCCAACACGAATAACAAATATAGCATTGCTAAAATATCTGTATTTTCTGCAAATGTAGCAACTGCTTCCATTTGTTGAGCTCCTAAACGTTTAGATATAAAATGCGACAACTTGTGACACTTTTTGAACACCCTATAAATATTTTCAGCCAAACAATTACCTAGAAAGACAACGAGAATGACAGCCACAGACGGGATACATGTGATAAGGTCAAATAAATACTGAGCCAGCCATGACAACCATAAAGGCGAACCCGAACATCGTTGCAGCGTCCGAACACCGGTAAATCGTTCTTTAACCGGTAAAACAACAAATGCACCAAATACAAGCATTGTACCAATTGTTGTCCACAATGATATCAACAGTCCTTGAATGAAAAAGTTGGTGTTTTTCTGGAGCGATTCACTACTGTTGGCCGGAAGCGGATGATTTTGAGTTTGAATATTAACACCGGTAATCTCGGGAAAGTAGTGATGTAAAAGAAATCGATCGGCGTATAAAACGCTAGTTGGCGCGGCATGAAACGCATCATAATTAAACATTGAAGTCATTGTTGTGCCTATAATGGGTCTCACTAAAGAAGTGACTATAGTTATCAATTGTTCATTTGTTCTTATTTGTATTTATTCAAACCCGATGTTTTTCGAAATAACCAAAAAAAACAAAATCGGGAATCTGAACTTTTCAAAATGTGTCGTTAAGATATCGAAACCAATTTGTGAACCTGGGCCTGAAAGTTCATTTGTTTTCACCTGTAAAGCAATTATATATTTGTCGTTGAAGGCTGCGGTGTCGGCACTGTCATTAGGCATTAGAATACATATTTCAACAAACCGATNTAATGGGTCTCACTAAAGAAGTGACTATAGTTATCAATTGTTCATTTGTTCTTATTTGTATTTATTCAAACCCGATGTTTTTCGAAATAACCAAAAAAAACAAAATCGGGAATCTGAACTTTTCAAAATGTGTCGTTAAGATATCGAAACCAATTTGTGAACCTGGGCCTGAAAGTTCATTTGTTTTCACCTGTAAAGCAATTATATATTTGTCGTTGAAGGCTGCGGTGTCGGCACTGTGATTAGGCGTTAAAATACATATTTTAACAAACCGATTTATGTGGTTTTGTTTTAGCATTTTGTAAAAACTGTAAAAAGGTCTGTTTATTTCACGATTCTCGCAAAACTTACAATGAACTTACGTATATAATCTCCAGCTCCAATTTATTTTTTTTCATACTTCAACATTGTTTAGGTAATTGGACAACTTTCGCCACAGGATGGGCCAGCACTACACAATGCATTGACTCATGTAGCGCGGAGCCACCGCATGGACGACGTCAAACACTTTTTTTTTGTCGTGAGAAAAAATAATATTGCGGTAATGAATTAAGGACAGCTTATGATGATGGTACAAAATATTTAGCCCTAACTTATCCGGCTTGGAATTAAATCAACCAGAATTTTTCCGGTAACGTTTTCAACTGCGGCATCGATTCCAATAGCTTTTGTAATTGCATGTTCATATGTTGATGGTGTGTCGTACATAGTAGTTATTTGAAGATTTTCAGAATTTGGCGCGCTATAGCGATTAAGAGATAAATCTAAAGGCGGCTGATCGCCAATTTCCGGAATCGTGGCAATAAATGTTAATGCAAATAAAACATGTAAAAGAGGAATTCCAAGCTGGAAGAGAAAAGTGCTCCAATTTCTAAACGAGAGATCTGAAATTTCTGATGATTTTTTGTTAGGATAATTTTGTAGGTATTATTTTACCGTATGTCTAGACATCAATTGTTGTATGATGATATTCATGATTAAATTTCAAATTAAAATTTCAAATCATGCCTGAGGCTATGAAGAAAACACTTAACAAATGATCCGCGAAATTGTTGGCATAATCGTTGGAAGCCTACAAGCGGTTTGGTTGTTTGTGCCAATTTCACCAGAATTTCTTCTTGATTGCGGGTCTTTAACTCTTGTGCGCCATTGGTCGCTTGTTTCGTAACGTTCATGAATATTTCGTCCATTGTCGTTATTGAGGCGCCATAACTCGAAATTTGAAGGTCGGTACAGGAGGCATCGAGGGCACGGAAAAGTAGGCCAAAACGATGTTGACTTGCAAACGGCAAAATAAACGTAACTTCGTTTCCATAATTATTTTCGAGACGGGCGTCGCTCAAACGTTCGTAAATGAAATTTTCGAGTTTGTGCAAGTCGAATGATGGGTTCATACTTAGGTTTAAATGATAGCCCTTCAAACCAGATTTTGAATACAAAGTTCATTATTTGGCGGTAAAAAATTATAAAAATGATTAAAAAAAAATTATTGACTTTATTATTTAAATATATAAAACTGGCGTAAAT
>SCLG01000062.1:324644-342996 GCA_004367875.1 Oikopleura albicans
CAAAAAAAAATGTGAGTGCCGTTTGTGAATTTCCAAAACGACGGCATTAAAAATATCATCGTCACTCAAAGCAGTATCGTGCACATTTTAAATGATAATAACCAAAATTTTTTTGTAAGTTCCTCAGTGTGAGGTTTACATTGGGCTGAATAAAAAATCTCCCTTAAACCGGACTAAACACATCACCAGCACTCACATCAGCCGTAGTCAACGCATCAGGGACTAAAAGTGTGGCTAAAACAGTATCGGAGGTTGAAAATGATAATTTGAAATTCAATTTGAGTTTGAGTAAAGTTGTATCTTACATCAGTATTAAGTATAATACAGGCCTAGAAAGCAAACATAGTTAAGTTTGCCGGTTGGTATGGTATAACTGGCGGAAGTTTTTTGCCCTAAGTTGATTCACTCACGCGACTTAATCCCCCTTTTCAACCTAGAAACGCTATTTAGTTTATTAGAAAGTCATTAACCTTACACCGCATATCCTAAGCGAATTTAATTACAGATTTTGCCTCTAATAAGAAAAATAAAATACTTTTGACCGAAAAATCAAATTCATAAATGCAGTGCACAGTGTGCGCAGTTATCTTGCAAAGTTCGTCCTCAAAAAGTCTCAAGGTAAGTGTTTTTGAACAAGATAAGACCTCAGGGCGTAGGAGGATTTGCGGGATTTTGCTTTCTTGAATTGTTTGAACAACTTCAAATTAAACAATCATTGATGGAATGCAATCTCCGGATGTATTCCTTACTCCTGATAAGACCATTTTGTCACAAAATCTAAAAAGTAGAGGTATTGTTTTAGTACAGGTTTCGGTTTATGTTCCACCCAGCTATCCTACCAATTTCTCGTTTGCCACAGTAGGAGGATATTTCAAATTGAAATTTTCAATGAAGTTTTAAATTTTTTTGGAATGCGATTATGAAAAATTAGTTTCATTAAATGAATACAGCGTGAAATGGACGATTATTTGTGGCTAAAGAACGGTGCCGAGCTAAAAACGTTAATATTGTTGTATAGTTGATATAGAAAGTATAGGATTAAAAATTAAGACGTGGAAATTTTAATTATGATAAATTCGTTAACTGTCGTGTTCTGTCGTTGTAGTTAAATGGATAATATAACCAAAAATGTTTTGGTTCTACTTTCGGCACTTTGGATTGTTTTGAATGCTATATAGAACTAATTTTTGAGATTCTCTAAAACTCAGTATACATTTAACAGGTAATTAACCAAGTCATGAGCGATTGCTAAGATAAAATATGGGGTATTGGGTGAGTTAATAGAAAGTTTAAGCCAGATTTAATCTGCCAGTTTTTCTTATCGTCGGATTACATCTTCAAAATTCTCCAAAAATGATAGGTACTACCAACCGTACCGTCCCAACTCTAATACAAATCAACTGAATAGCGTCTTATTTGAATAAATCAGTACCTAAAGAATGGTATATTAGCCAAAATTTTTGAAAAGCTAATTATAATAATTAGCTTTAGGAATTTCCTCTGTCCGACTGGACTTTCAAAAATTTCGCGCTATGTGACATAGCCTATGTGACATAGGCTATGTCGGTCAAAGCTTTTTTTACGGACAGCAGTTTGCATTTCATATTAATACAGAGGGTGCCACATTATTACGTATTTTTACACATTTCATTCCCTGCATTGAATTGCCACGCCCAGTGTGATTACAGCATTTTGTAAATACAATCTCGCACAATAAATTAAAAAAATCTTAATGGGATGTCCAGATGTCTGGTTATTAAGTTTGTAAACAACACCCATGACTAGCCATTAAATAAATAAAAGAATCGTACGGATTTTGACAGCAATACTGTATTTAGGTTAGCACTCGAGCCAGCATTAGGAGCGTCTATTTTTGTTAATTTATTCTATTGTGAAATCATTCTGCAAAAATCCATATCACGAAGACATTTATCGGGTTTAACCAGACGGCAAAACCCTCATTGAAGACATTAACAACATTTTAGCGCGAAAAATATTCAAGAAAAAGTGATGAGATTATTTCTACTTTTTTTTTGTTTTCTAACTTTTTTTCACTTTTATGTAACAAGTTGTTGGCAACAACGTGATAAAACAAACATTTTAGGATTTTAAACGTGTTAGAAACCCGATTGCATTTGGTCAAGAAGTTGAAGAAAGTAAGCGCATTTCCGCGTAGACAGCCGAAATGTATACATCTCAGTTTCATAGAAACGAGCAAACAAAAAAAAATGCTTGAAAATTGATTTAAATTGGGTAAAAGGTATACGAAACGGCACACTTTGAATCGGTATAAAGTACAACGAGAATAATGAGAAAATTACAGTGCTTCCCCCCATAAATTATGGACGTTCACATAACCGTTTATCCGTCCGTTTTTTTGGAAAAAAAAACTGATTACGGTCCCTACCCCAAAATCGTTACGATTTGTGGTTCAAAAATACGTAACTATTTTTAGTCATAACGTCATTTTGTGAGGATTTTGAGCGGAACGATTTTGACGTAGGGACTGTATTCCATAAAGGCCTCTTTTTATAAGTTATATAATAATTTTCTAAGGCAAAGCTCCAATTAACGCTTTTGTTTGTATAAAGAGTTTAACTGATTCATAAAATGGTATTTTTGCACTTCTCAAAACACTGGTAACAACGATCTAATTTCACGATTAAGGCGATTAGATATTAATAACACTTGAAAATTAATGTTTAAAAAACGTGAAAAATATTTCGTTAACCAAATAAATTTTCGGTTCTCCTAAAAAACCATTTGAAAGAGAGGTTTGAGGATAAGTCCGGATTTTTCAGTTGACTTAGCTGAGTAACTCGGAAAATATTTTTGTTAATTCGGAATTTTATATAATAAAACTGTGACACAGTCCTTATACTCATTTTGGTCGTTTTTGTGGCAAAAGAACAGATACGAGTTTAGCTCAAGTTTAGTACGAGTTTACCAGTCCCATATTTATAATAATAAAAAGTTTAGTCCACGAAGGGAACTTGAAATTAAATAATAAACTTTGTTGAATATTCAAATTTAGAAAATCAGTTCGTGGCAAGTTCAAGTAAGTAAAACAAAAGTATATTTTTTCACTATTATGAGTTTTATCAATAATTTTCGCGCAGCTTAGATGGTTCCAGCTCGGATTTGGGCATAATTTAAATTTTTGAACGACGCCCAAAAAAGAAGCATGTTTCACATAATTTATCGATAAACATGTTTGGAATACAACCAGTTAGAATCTGAACAAAAAGTTCTTAGCCGGAAACTGTTACCCATGAGCTCATTAGAAGCGAACGTAACAAGTAAGTCCATGACGGGAAAATAAATTATTATTATGAAAAAAAAACTCACCGAGTTAGAACCGGATTATCATCTGGAAACATGGTCCATGTTACGTAGATCGTGGTAACGTTGACTCTGGTAGCATTTGGCGAGTTAACTACCCAATGGATAATTGGTCGAAAATGACGCCCAGAAATTCTTAAAATTTATGGTAGAAAGTTCGCGTTACGCGCCACGCAAAAATACATAATTTAATTAACGAGGATACAAGAAATATGGTAGTCCAAAAAAGTCCAGTTCAATCGCTAAATCTAACGCTTGATAATTTATCAAAATTATTTTATATTCTTGACCGCTACAAACTGCGATGAAACTTACTGTACTCGAGAGGTCCAAAATCTAAATTTGAACTTTCGTCTAATATAATTTTGTTCCGGTCTCATACTCGGAATGAAGAGGAATTTGGGTTAACCTTCTTTGGGTTCGCGCAAGAATCTTTCTCCGCATTCTTTTTCCAGAATGGAACATTGGATTCAAAATCTTACTTACGTCTTTATCCAAATGACGTTTTTCCCACATAACTCTTAATAATAATCTTTTTCAAGAAATGCGCAAAATCCCTCGCGGATCTCCGATGCAGATTTTTCATTCAGAAAATGCCGACAAATTTCTTCAACTAAAAAGACCAAAATCTAAATCATGATATAATACATAGTGTTTTTTACATATATGTTCTCAAACGACAACTGTAATTATTCAAAGAATGTTTCTCAAAAAAAGTTTCTCTTTACTTAACTTCTATTTAAACATATTTTTCAACATTTACAATCAAAATAACAGATTTTTAAACGTTTTCGGAATTTGTCGCAATTATTTTACGCGTCTACTTCTGTTTTTACAAGTGAGTCATTACGTTTTTTTTCACATTAATAATTCATTGGTCGTATACAGTGGGAAGCTGAAGTAACATTTTACCCCTAATTGGATGGACGACGGCATAACTCGGTTAATCCAATTGTCAATTACGTTTTTTATGAATTAAATCAAATGGTATTTTTTCGTTACATTGTCTGTCAAACTTGAACATGATATTGTCGAGATAGTTTTTTTTTCACTCGTAACAAACGTGATAATTAAAAAAAGAAAAATTTATGAACTGCCGGTTAGGGTTGATATCATACCCTAATATTGTTTGAACTTCCCAGATATGCCTAATAGATATCCACTTTTGGCGCCACCGAGCAACCACAAAAATTTGCCAGGATTTTTTTACTTGGATTTGTTTGTTTATTAACAGGTCAAAGAACAGTCAATAACAACAAATTTGCGGAGCCGGAACACCGATGGTAACGTTGCTTCGGCGATTCATGATTAGGTAAGCTACTTAGGCCACCTTGTTGTATCATGTGCTTGACACTGTCAGACCCATGATAAGATATGAACTTGCGTTTTCCACGTAAGCCATCGATGTTCCTAATGACATTTTCAGGAACTCCTCCGACTTTCTGTGTAAATTTACAAGTAGACGCTAATAATTGTATGATTTCACAGTTAAATTTATATACACAAATGTTATACATTACTCTTATGGTTGTGCGTCCCGTCGTTAAGTATTGTTCTAGATTACCAGATGGTAAATTATTTTTTTTGTGTTTTGTGATTTTGCAGAACATTTTTATCGGCCGGCCACACACATCAAAAATCGAGGATACTATACAAACAGTGTTACAAGAAATAAAATTATACATTTTGCTGCTACTACATAGAAGATCTGTGAATGTTGTTAACCACGGTGAGATTACTTCTACAGAATCAAGGCTCCTTTTTTGTTCCATGCACTTTTTTTTATGATTTTTAGTTTTCTTTTTACCTGTACTATTGTTGGCTGGGATTTCACGCAATTTTTTTAGTGTTTGAAGTTGCTTGCCTTGATAAGTTTGCCGCATGGTGTCGCATTTGATGGCGTCCCGTCCGTTGTGCAAAAAAAACACTAGTGGAATCGAGATCTTGGACTACCATGCTACCATTCAACGCAAGAAAGCACGAACTAGCATTGCAAACTATCGACCCCCTGCCTCTATTTTTGACTGCTTTGTCGCGATAGACTTTCTTACTGGGATAAAAATATGCACTTGTATTTTCGAGATCAACAAGGTGCCTTTTCGGATTAGCATTTAGCTTCCTGGTAATGAACCGACTACTTTCACCGACGCACCTCCATTTTTGACCGACACCAGTTGTGTGCGAGAGCCTCGTACCGGGGTATATTATTGTGGTGATTTCAGATTTGTGAAGAAGACTGTCGATTCTTTCAATCTCATACGATAGGCACTGCACACGCGGTGTTTAATTATACTGATTAAGAAAAGGGGCAAGCATATGTTCAGTAGCTCTGCGCTAGACATGACTACCTGAACTTTTTTTGTTTTGTTAGTTTTTTTTTTTTTTTTTTTTCGCCTTTTTGTCGGTTCATGCGTTTGGGTTCATATTCAACCATTTCTGTAAGCTTTACCTCTTGCCCATGTTTATTCTCAATTAAGACTGTACCCACATAATGAAAATCATACCACACCACAACAAAGCTAGTCATTGATATTGTAAACAGCAGGCAGCAGGTTTCAAGGTTACAAGGCCTTACTAGGGTATGGGTGCGGGGTGGGGTTGTTGTTATGCTAGAGTTTTCGAATGTTTTTTCAAGAAAGTAGTTATATTTGTTTGGTTTAGCTGTATACAAAATGGAAGTGTTTTTTTGATTGACTGGTTTTTTTTTCTTTGAGTTTACTTTTTTTGATTGTTCGATTCCTTGTTGGTGTAATTTTCCTATTGACTGAATATTGTTACTATTGCGAAAAATATGGTTAGAATGAAAATAGTCATGTTTACTTTTTGTTCCTCTAGACAGCTGGTTTAGGGTGTACCAAGGGGATGGTATTTGTCAAGAAGCTCGTTTTTTGCGACAGTTGGTGACCCAGCTAAATTCTTGACGAGTTGAGCCACGTTGCCCTTAGCATTGGTCATAGGAGGCGTCCCGGCCAGAGCGGCCCGCGAGTCAAGCACGCTTGCATCGCGCGCCGCCCCGTCCGCGCCGCCTCCTATCACTGTAGTTATATAAGCTACAAAATCACATATTTTCTTCAGGAAGTCAAAAAATTGAGCCCGTTCCTTGAGGACGCTTGAGACGAAAATAAATGACTCTTGGGACGCGATTTCCATGTATGTGGCATCATCTATATCAATTTGAGTCGACATCATTGCAGTGTCATCTTCACTAGAAGTTGTAGATGTGCACGGGGAGCATGTAAATGTACCATCGACATCCAATTGATAAAAATCCATTTCGTCATCAATGGTGTCATTTTTGCTGTCCTCATTCAGTGTATGTGACAGGTCCGGATCTAAATCGAAGTCTTTGTACACAGCTTTTAGCCCATCTCTTAGGCTGCGGGTGACTTTTGAGTTGATATCATTTAGCTCCTCTTTGATCTCTTTGATATCATTCGTTAGTTCCTCAACCATCCTTTTTTGTTTCTCTTTGAATGCCTCGACTTTTTTTGTTAGAGATGACACAACCGTTTTCGAGTTTTCAAGGCATAAGTTGTCTAATGGTTGGTGGTGTTTTAACCTTTCGATACTGGGCAAGCTTGTAAGACGACAAAGGCTCCTATCCATTTCACTGAACATGATGCGAGTTGTTCGAGCGACTGATCTTTCATCGTTGTCTTTGGCACGCTCAATTGTGACTCGTTTTGATTGTTCAAGTCTCTTCTCTGCATCTTTTAGGTCTTCAAGTATACGTTCACCTTTCCTTGTTGAATATTGAGGGATATCCTTTTTAAGGACGTTGATGACCCTATTTTTCTAAAAATTAGCAGTCCGAAAGTATGCCATTTCTCCTCCAATACAATACCAATTAACTTCAAACTTGGCCTGTAAGTTCAAAAGTGTTCAACCAATTATATAAAATAATAATCANTGTTATATTTCTCGCGGAATACAACGAATAGGTATTTCTCGCGGAATATATGATGTGATATTTGAACATAATTACAAAAGCGCTTTTTAGCGGAATATATAATGTGGTATTCATGGTACTAAACCAATCAGTTTGCTTAAAACTTATCAATGAACTTGTTCAACACCAAGAGGACTTGATGTGCCGGGCGGCACACCAACCTTATTTGGTCCACTTTACGTAACTAGAGGCTTGGAACATTACAGCAATTTTTATTATTTTTTTTTATAATTTTCTACAATTGTATTTTTTACAAGTGGTCTTATACTAACTTCAATACGGCAATTTAATACTTAAACTACAAGTGAAGGGCTGCTCTTCAAAGGGATGCAAATATCCATCCTTTCAAATTTATTTTATCATTCATTAATCACGCACGACAAAAGGGGTTTTAATATAATAATATATATAAATATAATTACGATCACTAGTTAGACCTTTTGGCACATTTTTCTCGGCCAGATATTGCTCGCTGTCCCTTTGCGCCGCAAAGTCTGTGGTACAAAAAGGCCATTTCATTTAGTTCCTTGGTAGTTAAATTGAAGAATGCTATGCCGCTTGTTTTCTGCTCGTTCTGTTATGTTTCATTTTTTCCGCTTACTAATTAGTCAACTCGCCTACACCGTGTGTTCTTAAGTTTCACCTACCGAAACATGATTGTGTATTGGACATCAAAGTAACGTTCATTGGATCTCATTACGAGATACAGTCCTTAATTCCAATCGGACGTTTTTGATTCTCAAAAATTGCGTCCTTATTGGAAGAAATGGTCCGTATTGAGATAAAAGACTAGGATGCTCTTTTCTTGCCATAATAAAAAAACTTTTTCAATTATCTTTATGGCAGGTTGTTAACAATAATTTCTCTCGTTTTCTAAAAAAACACAAAAATATAAAATGTCCAACTATGAAGGTCCAATTTTTACGAAATATTTTTTTACTTTGGTTTCCGATAAAATTAATTGTTGTGGCAATTGTTTGTCTACAATACACTTCTGAATTTAACGTTGTATGTTGTTAAAATTTTCAGCGGTAAATAAGTATTCGTAATGCCGCGTTTGAATAAATGTGGAGGAATAATATAGAACACATCAGTGTGTTTCAGAAAAAAAAACTTAAAAAATGAAACATGATGGCGCTGGGGGAAAAAGCGAAACATAACGGCGCAACCAGACTTACTCTAAATTTTAACAAAGTGGAATTTCACAAAGAGAACACTGTAAATTTTATAGTAAATTATAGAGTATAGCACAAAATTATTATATGTTAATAGTTATGTGATAATATGAAATAATGTTACCAAAACTAGTCCCATCGTGATGTGGGATTTTTCCGGAATCCCACATTTGAATGTGGGATTCTTTCAGAATCCATCATTTGAATGTGGGATTCCGATCAGAATCCCTCATTGGAATGTGGGATTCTGTCGGGAACCACATTGTATATTCCGCAAAAAAAGCGCGAAAAAAGTAATTATGAACATAATTTTTTTCTTAACCGACTGTTTCGTATTTTTTGTGAAAAATTACCGTATGGGGACTCTCTGGCTCTGACGCTTTGAGCAAATTTCCTATAATTTGTAACGCTATTATGACGTCACACTCAGAGTCAGAGCGTCCCCATACGGTATAATTATTTTTTTCAATTTGGACTTTTTACAAATTTCGACAAATATTGAAATTTCATTATCTAGAGGAAAATGCAGTTTTCTGCAAAGATTCTTCTGGAAGTTTCATTTTTTGTGAAAATTGAAAATTTGTAATGTTTGTTAAAATTCAATTAAATTTCAATTAATTTTCTAAAACTGTCTGAATATATCCAGTTAGAGTGTTACTAACTGACTAAAGCTTAAGTTTTATGCAATTATTGGTGTGTCTAATAAACAGGACAAGTTAAAACGTGATCGTAATGATTGACATTTTACTTCGTATATTTCTCCACCGAAAGCAATCTGAGCATTTGTAACAAGACATGTTTTTTCACTGAAGTGTCCCTAATTTGCATTTTTGACTCTCTTTTCTAAAACATCATAATATACACATTAGCGCTTATCTGAAAATTAACCGATTATGCACGTAGATTTATGATAAAATACTCATTGCACAATTATAGCAATGCAAGCTTTATCAAATTGCTTATGTCACCACAATATTTTTGAACACCGACAATTCCGAATGACTGATACACATCATGCGCCGACACCGGGTCATAATCGGGTTTAAATTTTAAAATTTTCCAGCTACATCAACGGGGCGTTATGAACTGATAAAACCCAACGTCCTTTTTTCGTTACGCAGCTAAATGCCCAATATGCAACTGCTAAAACCCAACTCTTCTTTTTTTCCGGCTAAATCGGCAAGCGTGTAACTGCTAAAACCGACAGTGATGGGTCACGCTGACTCTCAGAGCTGCCCTCTAATGGCAGATTATATTACTGAGCGTGAGAAAAAACGGAATTAGTTTTTCACGGTGTAGTAGTTTTTAATTTTTAAAAAGCGTACGATATCATGAGCAACAAAAATTTCTTTGATGAATGACAAATAAAAATGTTTACTAATTTAATTAGTAGCGTTCTTCCATAGTTTAGTTGAAAAAAAAAATCAAAGCGGCTTTTATGTTTGGTACACCGTGTACCGTACACGGCCGGAATTCTCGGTTGGAACGCTTTAATTTACTAAAGGTTTTTCAAATGTATAAGTAAAGNACAAGTATTGTAGACCAATTAGTTTGATACTAATAGTGTATTCTGATAAAAATAATTTTGCAGCAAAAACCTAGCGAGCAAAATACCAAAAATATTTTTAAAATATTAATTATATTTTATGGAATAAAAATCTAATTATTTCTAGATTTTTTAGTTTTTATCAACAGAAACCTACTAGGTTATGTCAATACAAGGCATAGCTGTTATCTAAGTCCACTTAAACTTTCAGAAAAACACAGAAATCAAATTATTGCCTTTAAGGTCATCAACGTCCTTAAGACTGACAATCGCACGTGCGCCATTGATTCGCTTTTTTACTGCAATTGATCTTTTTTTGAATTCGTCAAATTCCAAGCAGCTAGGGGATAAGCCAACGGGCGAGATGTTTAAATCATTTTCCTGAAAAACCCCATTTTTTCTTCCTGGACTGTCGATGGGCAAAATGGCAGTGTTAAGAGCATCTTCTGATGAGTTAGAAGTGTCACTGTCCATTTCTTGGTCACCGTCCATGATAAACAGGTTATCTGATCCGCTGTTTTTTTTATTGTTAGTAGTATTGCGCTTGTCAGTATAACCTGATTGACTGAATTCAATTTTGATACGCCTGTGTACTGCTGCCTCATTGGTATTGTTTTTTAGAAATATTTTGCTCAAAATTATTCTTTGGCCTTGGTGGGCTAGTATGCGGTACACATCCGCATCATCCTTGAAGGGGTTTTTCGAGTTGATGATTGCTTCACAGTATCGATTGACCTTCATCTCAGCGATACCTTTAAAATTGACTGCCTCACGCGGGAGAGCTTGCCGTATGACCTTCATAATGATTTGTTGTACCCGACTGGGTGTTCTGGGCATTTGGTGTAGCTCCGTTACGCGTTGTAGTCTCAACTGTTCCCGGGCGGCTTGATATCATCTCTTCACTGCTGGAGGCCATTTGTAGACCAACCTCCTTCACGAGACATTTATGGCACATTGCTCGTAGGATGAATGCTGGGTTTGATTGTGCTGGCCAGTTATCTGGGTTGCATAGATGGTGAATATCCGGGCGCATTTTAAAGATTACCATGTCATGAACATCTGAGACTCTGACTCGGTCACCAATATCATACCAATTACGCAGTTCCATCCCATTTAGGACTTGCCCGATGAAGATCTCCTGGTAGTTGACGTTATGGGCATATTGTTTTTCCCATTGCTCTTCACTAAGCCATTCTACCGTTTGAAAGAATTCTAGGTCCATAACGCCATATACGGGCAGGGTGGCATAACTCTTTTTTTGACGTTTGTGGGCAGACATGACATCCTGCGACAGCAGTACTGATGTAGTGTTTTTTTTGGCCCTTTTTTTTGTAATATACTTACTGGGTTTGATAAAAAGGCTAAAGGAAAGATCAGGGTTGGTCAACCGACGCGTTTTATTCTTTGTTTGATTTTCAAAGTCACGCCAGTCAACGCCATACCCGCACAGCGGGTGTGCTATCAGTGATAAGCTTCATTTGCGGAGGAGCACACCCGCTGTGCGGGTACATAACCGTCAACTAAAATTGTCCAAAAATCGTAATTCACTTTCGGTGACGTTTTTTCCTGTCAGTATGCGATTAAAAATATCCGGTACACGTTTTGTATCGTATGCTTTATACACTGGGCAATGCCAAATGATGTGCCAGACCCTTTTTTGTACTGGTGATTGTGGCAGAATATATAGATGTTGTTTGTCAAAAAATTCATATTTTTTTATTCTTGCCTTGGTTAAAGTGGACATTGTTATACTGAACGGGTCATTCATGGGATCACAATATTTACAGGTTGGACCGTGGGAGTTGGCATGCTGGCAACGCCGATTGTAAAAGTTTCGTGCCGCGTCCTTAAAGAACCATGTCCCGAAAGTTAAACGTACTTCAGCCGGGAGTTGGTTAAAAACCGTTATTGCGCAATAGGGCCATTTATTTCTCATGATTTCGTATTTTGAACGTAATTATATTTTTTTTTCAATTTGAACTTTTTACAAATTTCTAAATTTTACAAATATTGAAATTTCATTATCTAGAAAATGCAGTTTTTTGCAAAGATTCTTGTGGAAATTTCATTTTTTTGTGAAAATTGAAGATTTTTAATGTTTGTTGTTAAATTTCAATTAATCTTCTAAAAGTGTCTGAATATATCCAATTAGAGTGTTACTAACTGACTAAAGCTTAAGTTTTATGCAATTATTGGTGTGTCTAATAAACAGGACAAGTTACAACGTGATCATAATGATTGACATTTTACTGCGTATATTTCTACACCGAAAGCAATCTGAGCATTTGTAACAAGACATGTTTTTTCACTCAAGTGTCCCTTATTTGCATTTTTGACTCTCTTTTCTAAAACATCATAATATACACATTAGCGCTTATCTGAAAATTAACCGATTATGCACGTAGATTTATGATAAAATACTCATTGCACAATTATAGCAATGCAGGCTTTCTCAAATTGCTTATGTCACCACAATATTTTTGAACACCGACAATTCCGAATGACTGATACACATCATGTGCCGACACCGGGTCATAATCGGGTTTAAATTTTAAAATTTTTCCAGCTACCTCAACTACGCACTGTGCTGTCAAAAATACGTTGTAGAGATATTTTTTGCAAATGTAGACTCGATGCACGGCGCACCGTTTGCTCGATGCCGCGGCGCAAGGTTTTTATATGAAATTTTGTCTAACTCCGCCCGGGGTTAGGCACCCGAATGTCCCACGGTGCTGCCCATCTCACGGTTTTTTAAACTTAACTAAAAGAAATATCTCATGTTAAAATTATTGCAATAAATGTTTCAAGATATTTAAGATACTTTAGACTATCTATAATTTTCAGATATTTATGATATGCAAAAATTTAGAAAAAAACTTCGATATTTATAAACCAAGTTTTTTTTAAATTAACGACCGTCCAAAATTTTGAGAGTTTTGGAATGTCTATGCACAATAACCATTATAGTATGAAAAAAATTTTTCAGTTAAAATGTCTGGTCCTGAACACTGGGACTAAAGGCTTCAACCTAGTTCACGTATTCAAATGGACTGTTGCGCACGTTTATAAGCAGGAACTTATAAATTCAATAATTAGTTCATTTTTTATCTGGAATTATCCATTGCACAACCGCGTCGAATTACTGAACTTGATGAATTAAAATCTGTATCATGGTTAACCAACACACGTCGCTTCTAACCACATTTTTGCAAATCGTACCCAACGGACGGAAATTATTTAAAATTGTTTTGTCGTTTCACTTTCCACATTTAATTAAGCCGTTCTTTGTCGATTTTACTTAATTTACTTAAGCCGATTAATATCGTATAATTTGAGAAAGAAATACGCTATGAAAATATAAATTTTTGGTATTAATTCCTTCACGAAAACGCAATCAATTTTTTACCACAATTTTTTCTCGATTTGTTTTTTGTTAACGTTGATATTTATATTCAGTGTTTCCTTTCTTTTAAATAATTAATAAAGCCTAGAAGAAAAACAAAAATTAGAAAAAAAAATGTGTGAATTTAAATCTTAATAGTCGTTGGTGATTGGTCCGTTTCCTCATGCTCCGGAAACGGACCAATCAGAGGATAGTACAATTGAAAGGCAAAACAAAATAAAAAATGAGAAAGTCAACTTCTAAAAATAGGCACCTTTTTCTTTACGTATTACTGGTAGACTTTGGTTCTTATCGGATCAATTGTGCCAGTTTCGCTACATAAACGTTTTACGACAATCGCTATAATAACAATTTACTGTTATGATAACAGTATTGGGCAGTTATAATAATACCGTTCAAATTCACGCTGCTCTTTGAACGCCGAGAAAATGTTCAAAGAATTTAGAATGGCGTGCAACAATACTTAGTCTTACGGATATGTCAGGACTTATGGTTATAGCCTCATTATTGAAAAGTCATTAAACCGTTAATCACGGTTTATGGAATAATGAAGCTCAAAATAGTGAACCAACATAGATATAAATGGATAATATTTGTGTTGAATATTTTCTTTGAAAGATTTTTAATCACACTTGTTACGTGCTTTATTCGGCTTTTGACATCTTAATTTATGAATTTATTGGAATTATTAGATACGGCCCCACTGATTCGGCCCACTTATTGATGTTTTCCCGACGGTTCTTGCATTTAACAAATATAGACAAAAATATACAGTTTTAGCCGCATGAAAATCGGGTGAGCGTTTCTAGAATAGAGCAATTTTCTTTTTTTTTTTCTTGCAATGGGGTGCTCCTATTAGCCAATATCATTTTAAAATACCGATATCATTTTAAAATACCAATATCATTTTAAAATACCGACACGGTATACTAGAAACGCGCAGCCGATTTTCATGAGACTAAACCAGTAGAACAAAAAATTGGCAACAAGAGAAGCAAAAAAGTCCAATAAATGGTTCTTAGAGTACTTCAGTTAACATAAAATTATCAATCTTTAAACGTCGCCATTTTCCCTCACCAAGAAAACGACGATTTAAAAACGCTACTTTTGGTGACATTTGTCTCGCCAGTCTAAATGTTTGCATTTTTGGGGTAAAAAGTGGCATTGCTCCAAACCCACCAGTGCCGTCTCTCGGTTCGGCCCATTAATTGCTGTTTCTTTCTTTGGCTTTTAGTTTTTTCTCTTCGTGTGTGTGTGTGGATTTGTACCGGAACCGAGACTAATGCGCTTTCTATTAGAACGGTTTGTTTTCCAGTCTAAGCCGCAAAATTTTCAATTTAATCAAAGAGTTTTGGAGCTTGCCCTCGTTGCAGCAAACACAATTCATATAAAAATTGTATCAACCACAGTACAAACCAAATAAACATTCAGCCCCCTAAAAAACGTTTCCAAAAGTTTGCTTCTAAAAACAAGAGTCAATTGCGGTGTTTTATGTTTTTTTAGACAAATTAAGTTAATCCTATTTTAACCGTAGTGTTAACTACTTTGTTCGGTTGTTTTTCTGGATTAATCGCACCTAAAATTGAACGCTATTGGTGTTTGTGCTGAACTTGGGTTAAAGCGTATTAGTTTCATAAATATGATTTTGCTAATTTTCTGTGTTTTGTTCACTTAAGCGTCATTTTTCTTAACTCCTAGGGTCAACATGTCTAAAAAGCCAGATACCTGACATGCGTATGATTTTTTTTTCTTCCCAAAATAAATTCTGTATTATGTACCCGCAAGTCTTAGAAGTGTTTCAACCGAAGTTTTTAAGATTTATTCATTTGGGCTTCTTAAATTTCCAAAGTTTAAGTTTTAATGACAACTGTTCTAATAGAAAACAGTTCATTGTATGAAGATCACGTTGTTTAAAAATGATAAATAAGAAGATAAATAAAATTTGACCAAAATACCATTTGCTTCGTACCGCAAACCAATTCGATCGTTTTAAACTGAATTAAATTGATGGGTACAATAGTCCCAAGCCAGTTTGTAGCTACGCAATTTGGTCACTGAAATCGTTAAAATATTCAATATAAGGTTAGCCACACGCACCGTGTTGAATTTTATATCAAAAAATACTTCCTAGATTTCTTGATAAGAGTAATACAAAATAATATCCAAAGTTCTGGTGTATACCAAAAAAAAAAAAAAATCAGCTGAAACATGATTAAGCATGGCAATTTATTAATCAGTAATTAGGGCACATAGCCTGTATGTAACATTGGGAAACCAGACTTCGGTACTTTTAAATCAAAACACTAAATTTATGACTTTAAATATCTAGTTAGTGGTTTCTTTTTGATCATTTCCCGTATAAAATTAGTGGCGCAGGTGGTGTATATTTGGAGGATTTATCTTATGTGTCACTTTATTTCGCAAACAAAGCTCTAAATATGGGTTAAATTTGTCAAATCAGCACAGTTTTCAGGCTGTATACGGTTGAAAAAGTGATGTATACAATAGATTAGCTATATACAAGAGTTCATTGTGCTCCATACAAGAGACATTGAATTAACAAAATAAAAAATAATATATTGAATTTATTTTAAATACAAAAAAAATCGCAGAAACGTCTAAAAAATTCTCAATCAGATTTATTTCTATAGATCACTTTCACAGAGAAAAACGACTATTTGCAAGATGAAACCAAAAAAAAAATTTTGTAAAAAAAAACAGTTATTGACCCGTGCGTTATTTCGGGTATTTCTTGAAAATATTTTTTTTTGATATACATACGAGCAGAAAGACCATGAAAAAATATTCAATTGGTATAAATTTCAAAAAAAATGAGCGTGTCATTATTTTTTTATAACGTTCGAAAGAGACAAAGTGTCACAGCCTGTGACGCTATGCATGGATGGGTTAATAGTTTTATTTCTTATTAAACTCGTGTTAATAGGAAATAAATGAAAAATAATAATAATTTGATATTAAGACTTGGACAGATAACGTGCTAAATGAATGAATCTTACAGATAAAGTCCTTATTTTCACAAAAGGGCGCTTCCATTACACATCAAGGGTTAAATTTGTTACGTAATAAAAAAATAAACACTAAATTGGCGCTACCGCTTCTATTCCACATCGTAGGAACTTCATTTTATATAGCCAAATAAAGCTAAGTTGGATTTAGAAAGCTTTAGAAAAAAAAATCCCTTTTTATCTCCTTAAAAATCTGTGATTAATATCTTGTCAGTGTCGGATTTTCTTCGACAGCGTCGGATATTGACAACACACGATGTTTTCCATTTTACGTAACTTTTTTTAGTAAACTTCGGGCCATATATTTTTTTTTTACTTTTGCAAAAAGTCTAATCAGTCATATCGTTTAGAATTTTGATACTAATTGCTAAGGCCGAAATAAAAAAGAAAACATGAAGAACTCCTTGAGTTACGAAAACCACGCACAGCCGTTTAGACCGGCTCAATGATGCGTTAATCCATATTCGATTTCAAGAAACGTTATGTCTGGTTTTATGTTGGATTTGAATGAAGTACAAATCACTTAATGTTTTAATGATCATAGTAAAAAAATAAANTTTACTTATTAGTAGCTCAAAATGTTTAGTTCAGTGGTTTCAAAATAAGGGCCATATCTAATGAAATATGGCTTTCTTCGAGTATTGGCCATTTTTTGAACAACAGTGAAATACAGTCCCCCACCCAAATAGGTAACAATTTCGTTCGGAAAAAAGCGTTACCTATTTGGGTAGTCGTTACCTATTTGGGTAGTTGGGTTTTGATGGCCTTTTTGATGTTGTATACACATAGCAGTTACTGTTAAGCAGTTCCTTGTATGTATCGAGAACGAAAAATCCACTCTAGTATAAGTCCTGCATAAAAAAATATTTATTGTTTTTCATAAAAAAATCTTGTATTATCTGACTATGTTTTTTTATTTCATTTTTTTCCTCGACAGGAAAGGAAAAATTATTGATGAAACATGTATTTTACCGTGCATCCCACACTAAAAATGCTCGCTTTTAGGCCTTTTTACATATAAAAGCGAGCATTTTTAGTGTGGGATACACGGTAGAAATACAAAATGTACCCATTTCAAAGATCTCGTCTTTAAATTAACCTATTATAGTCAATAAATTTGTTAAAACTTTTTTTGAGAGAAATCATATAAGGAAAAAAAGGGTTACCTATTTGGGTAGTTAGACTTTGAAAAAAAAAAATCGTTACCTATTTGGGTCATTACGTTATTTCGTTGCCTATTTGGGTTTTACCTATTTGGGTGGGGGACTGTACACCCCTGCGCAGTTATGTTGCCAAAAAATTTACGAAAATGACAACATAACTGCGTAGGACGTACCTTCAGGGGGTGCATTTCCCTCTCCGTTCTGATATTTTGTAGATTATTGACCATCTATTTAACCACCATCGTTTTGTTAACAGTCTCGTTTAAAGTTAACGATTTCTTTTTTAGTTACAAATAAACTCTTTTCGTTACGACATGATTATTCCAGCGTTATTGCGTATCGGAAATAGCGCGCACGTTACGACCAAATACACAAAGCACACCCCCCATTTATTTAATAATGTATGAATCTCATTTACATTTTAGAATTCGTAAAAAGCCAACGGTGACCTAAACGGGGAAAACATAACAAGGACCTTTTTTCTTTTGTCACCAAAATATGCAAAAGTTTATATGAAAATTGTACATGTTATGAAATCGGCGACGTTGGATATCTTCTTTAGAATCCGTTAATGATTCTAAAGTCTGGATAGGTTACACCGGTTGTTAACGAAGCAATTTATTCATTTTGAGGCTAAATAAATTAGATGTAATTAATTTAAGGTAATGAAATGAATGATAGTTTATAATGGGCTCATATTAAAATATATTTGTATGTTCATTTTTTAGTTATTAACGTCTTTATATCA
>SCLG01000062.1:344364-358602 GCA_004367875.1 Oikopleura albicans
TGATGATCATGGAATGTGTAATCTACATTCTTCGGTTTAACTTTATCGCCATACTTTCAAATTTGGGTTGATCATTTTTATGCATCATATTTGAGGGCGGAAAAGTCGTTTGGAGCTAGGACCTAAATTTTAGGTATTTCAAGTCCGTATAATACAATTTGTGAATTTTATTTCGACAAAATAAATAAAAAAATCCCGATTTGATTGACGACTAACCGAAAACTAGAGAAAATGAACATGAAAGCTAACCGTTCTAAAGTTTCGTCAAATGTTATGATTCATACCTTTAGCTGAAAAATATTTAAACAATAAAATCGTGTTTTTTCCATGAAGATCTCGTTATTTAGGTGTTTAAATTAAAGACTTTAATCTACTGAAAGTGAAAAACACAGATTAGTCAGATTTTAAACACGTATTTGACCACTTTTTTTGTTGTGTGGGATCAACTTAATTAAACGTTCCGCAAAGATGCTAAATCCGTAATCAATAACGGGTAAAGTATTTGACCGGTCACATTCCAGCCGATGTTTTGTTGGGTGTTTGGTCGAAGTGTTATTACACCTAAATCGAAGGTGACTTATCAATGGACTTCAATGACATGTCTTCTTGCTATAACAATTAGAAATTGGGACACCTTTCTATATATACTCTTCCGAGTTGAGCAGATATGAAAAAAATCAAACGTGTGACGTTTTTTATCCAAACTCTCTATGGCTGTCCAAAAAGTAGTCCAACAGATGCTTCCCAATTTTGAGTAAAAGTCCCTCTTTGTTCCGGAATTAGACTCTCTTATTTTATAATAAAATAGTTATAAGAACTGTCCTGGAATAAAATGCGTTCCGGACTTGGACTTATTTGAAAAGTGTCCGAGAATAAGACACGCAATAAAATTAGCAAAACAAAGACAAACGTACTAAAGTGATACAGTCAATGATTTTTTTTCGGTTATGACTCATAACTTATGAGTTAGATTAAAGATCAATATTGATTTTATTGGGTTTATCTGAAAAACACTGTCATAATCATTTTTTTTTTGACACGGGCCATATTTGTCAGTTCTCTCAAAAAAATGTCTAGTTTGGCCACAATATTTCTAAAAATGACAAAAGTCCTAATATCCAGTATGAATTATACTCGAAAAAAATATCATAGTAACAATAGCCACATGTATTCAGAAAGCGTCAGGTTGAAGCCACGTTTGCACATAAAACATTCCCCAAAATTGAATTAGAAAATTGGCCCCTAGTATCAAATGCATCTTTTAATGTATGGCTTTTGCTAAACTGATTGCACTTGTAATTATGACTTGATGGTAATCTGTGCAATAATCACGTTTCATCCAACATGGTAAACGACAAAAAAATGTGAAACCGTGGCAAAAACTGCGACAACATCTAATTGTTTCCGCAGAGAAAGAACAAAATTTAGCATATATTCAATATAAGATTTTGTTATCTACAAGTTGGTCATGGAAGTTTTCCACAATGAAAAGAGTTATAACGTTTTTAAATATTACCCGATAGTTAAAGATACGCCCATATGTCGATAATTCTCAGAATGGGTGCTTCGAAATAGATCCAAAATAAGCTTACGGGTTATAACGATGACGGTCTAAAATTGGCGGTTGAGTTTAAGTTGACCAATGGGCCGTCATTGGCGGGTTTTTGTTAGCAAATGTCATTTCAAACAATGAAAAGCGAATTAAAGACTGTATTTACATACAGTAAATAAAATATGACGTAGTATGGAAAGTTGTTAATGAAGGCAAGGAACCGGTTTGTTCCTAGGAAGTTATTCTGTGCTTTATTATTATATTTAAACATTTAGATTACAATCGTTTTGTAATTTAACATTTTGTTCATTGACGATGACATTCTGACAAAATGCAAAAAAAGCACCAACATCTAATTGCTTCCGAATTAAATCATCACGATTAGGTGAACACAAAAAGGCGGTAACATCTTTTTTCACTTTCTTTTTTGAGACCATTACGCAAAAAAGGTCCATCACATTAGGGAAAAAGTATCACGCCTGTACTAGGAAAAGAAGTTCGTTTCTAATTTCATAAAGATCGTCCTTATTCAATTGTGTACTAGTTTTATCTTTAAAATAGTCATCTATGAAGCAACCCGCGACAGATAAGAAGACGAAATATCAAATTATACTCTAAAGTTGCAGATTGAATTCAAATTTTTCCTGGTAGTACACTGTGGACCCGTGTTTCAGCTATTTTCGATTAAGCCCGGTTTACTTCCATTTTCGGTCCATTTGAGGCGTTTGATTTACGTTTGCGTCCGTGGAGGACGCGGGTTAAATCGGTAGAGGTTGAGGTTCGCACCCATAAAAGAAGAAGGATAGACCTTTAAAACAAAATTCTAATCAAGAAAATTTGTTTATTGTAGGCCACGTGGCGAAGTTTTTAGTAAAAGTGGGGAACTAGCAAAAGAATCAAAAAAAAAAAGAAAAAAAAAAGAGATTCGCTTTGATCGCCTCTCTTGTTGGGAAGTTATTTACCAACGGCAACAAATCAAACAATTTATCACTAAATTGTTGGGAATGCATTTTTACAGTTTTTTCTTCAATTTGTATATTTTTCAAAATAGTACAGTCTATAAAACAGTGGTGAGTAATCCATATCAGATTATATAGCTTTTAACATAGTATTTATATATAATTTGCGATTTCCATCCTGCATGGCGTTTTCCAATCTCCTGCGTGTATTGTCGAAAACCGGCAAATCACAAATTTCATCACGAATCCGTCTTCTCGAAGTTTTTGATTTTTCGATGGAACCATTTATAATCATATTCATCAAATCGCTCATTGTATATTTTGTTTTAATTGTTTATTTGTTTATTTTCGGTTTGTTATTCTGTTCATTTTGCATTTGCATTTTATACTAGTTTTGCTATCTAGCCCCACCAATAGCTGACAATCATAATTTGGACCAATCAAATCACTACACTTAATAAGTGTACCTGTAATAGCAGGTACGTCTGGCGCACCTGTACGAAATATTTAGGTTTTGTTAACCACCTGCTCTCTTAAATAACACATAATTCCAAAAAAGTTGGAATTGTAGATAAGGGCGCAGGCGGATTAGCTGTAACATTTTGGACCTGATACGATTTATATATAAGTATAAAAGCATTCATGCATTCATGCATAATTTCTATTTATATACAATAACTGTTTTCATATCAATATTCATGAATATAATAATACATATTTGTTTTAATTGCACTCTAAACATTTTTTTGGTATCTTACTTCAAGTAGGGCTCGGCATGCGGCTCAAATAATGCATGGCTTACGTTGGCGTAGCTAAGCTTATGTGAGTTGAGCCAAGCTTAGCCGCAGGAAAATTCTGGTAAGGTTTTTCTAACCCACGCACTACTTTCTTACAATAAGAGTTCAACTTCAAGTAACACTATTTCTTTCCATTTAGGCTTTACTGGAACTATTAATTTTACTGCTAGTGTTGTTTTAACCGGTGTTTCTGTAAAGAGTTCTAGGTTGTATATCTAACATGCTTAAAGTAACAGTTCCACTTAGTAAAGTAATACGATTTATTACAGTACATGTGAATAATTACATGTAATTGTCGCTTATACAACTCACAGTTCGATAACTCAAAATTATTGACCACGAAAAGTCTTTATTAATTGATAAACATATCGACGAAATGCTTACATGATCATCGCATTTTCCTAATTAATATCTTCAACCGTTCTTCCATATTGAAAGCCGTCAAAAATATAAGCTGGTATATTTTTTTTTATCAAATACAGTTAACAATTTTATTTGGGCAACCTAATTAAAAACATCAGATACGAGACCATATGTCACATATGATATATGTGGTTCAAAAAATATGTTTCGCTTTTCTTCAATCGAAAAGTGAACGTTCTTTAAAATCATTTTAAAAATCATTTTTTTTATTTTGGTTTATTTATCTTAGATATGTGTTATTCCGTCGATGTGGATCATGGCTTCGAGGTGAAATTTCCTGGATTTCCCGGTTACAAGAATTTAAACTACAAGAATTTAAACTAAATTTGTTTCGTTTACCTATTTTTTTGATTTATTTCATTTGAAAATAGAATTATTATCATCAAATTATCGAATGTGAAACTATAGTAGAGATATTTATTATGTTTGTATATTTCCCAATTTCATAACGCCGTGCAAGGCCTACGGAAATAATCACCGCAACCATCATGATTGCAAAGGATGCTTATGTATTTTCCTGAAATTAACGTCCAAAAAAGTATGAACAAAGTATGATGTCATCGAACATCTTATACACTATCCTTTGACTTATGAGGTATTTGTGTTTTCTTCAAAGTGTACCTGTAGTGTCTCCTGTAAATAGACCCTACGATTACTTTTTATGATTACATTGTAGAGAAAAGAGTCTCATGGTAATTCACAAATTTGAGTTAAGTATACTTTAGTAAAGGCCCTTTACAATAAACTTTTGAGCATGATTCAGAGCCCGAACAAATTAATTTTTATTGTCAAACGAGGTTTTCTTACGTACATTTATTACCGCACAATACCGTTTGATAACCGATTTACCTACAACCTCAATTAAATTTCCTCCGCTTTAAACATGGGGTAGTGTTTTACCGTCGGATTAACGATGAGGTAGTACTTTACCCAAGAATTAAAATCTCAAAATCTGCTCATGGGTATATACCCTTTCATGTTTTTACTTCACGTTCGACCCAAATGTTCTATCTTTCCACTTAGAACAAAATAAGAAAGAAACAGTAGTACACTTCAGGATTAAATTAACCGCATCTACTAAAGTAGGTGGTATTTGATTGTGAATATCAACTGACACGTTTTTTTCAATTTTTCAGTTTTTTTATTGTTTTTGCGAAAATCAAGCTAAACCACGGCCAGTTGATATTTAAGACCACTTTAATGCTCCTTTGAACCAAACACGCTAATGGCAACTTATTCGCTGTAGTTATTATTGTCTCTATTTTTTTTGTTCAGAATAATTGAGTAAACATTTGTTTTTTTCCTAAAAACAACATTGCCTTATTGATTTTGAAAAAGGTAAAATTATGGGTGTGGCCCATAACGTCTGCGTTTTAAGACACACTGTATGAGCTACTACAGTCATGATTTATATTTGTTGGCTTTAAAACGTTTTTGTTGACAGAAATGAATAAACTCGGTACAATATGATGCGGAATGAGTTGTTTGAATAAACAAAGCCGATCCAGAATACCTCAAACCGTTAAGAAATGAGACAGAAAAAACTGAAAAAGGGCGCCAAAAAGCGCAGCCGGGCGCGCAGCAGTTAAAAAAATCTTCTACAAAGGTTGAACCTGAAGGGACCGGCGGGCGGCGTATGTTACAGACGGTATGTTTACGCCCCTTAATCATACGTAGGACCTCATACTGTTTTCAAACCGAAATACCAGGATGAATCAAGTTCATTGTGAAACCACGGTTAGCATTGATAATCCGTCGTTTCTACAAAGTGGGGCGAACTTTCAAATAATCAGTCTAATCCCTTTTCTGAATTGTGGAGAAACTAACAATTCGTTCAAGTGAAATAACTGTACTACACAGGATACCCAGTTAACCGGCACCCAGTTAACCCGCTATTTCCAGTTATATAAAGCTAGTATTACTTTATTTAAAATAAGCTACGAAAAATCGTTCAACGACCTAGTATTATATTTTATCTAGTAGTATAATTCGAAAGAGAATACAAACATGTAAAGTATATGATATAATAGTAAATAGAGATCGCGTTTTGCTTTTCAATTTGTACACCCATCATTGATGGGCTATCAAGCATTTTTGGAATTTCCGCTAGAATAGCTACTTGGGGAGCACGGGAGTTAAAATGTAATTTTCGAAGTTGTTCTGATTTTCATTTCGAAATTCACTTCTAGAAAAACAATATTTATAATCTTTGTTTGATATCCAAAAAAGAAATAAGGGCTAAACTTTGACCACAAATTGCTACCCGTATTAGTTAAACAGTATATTTCCATCCACCGCGGTGCACCGTATTAAATCAAATTGCGCAAAAACTATCGTCAATTTAAAAAGGGTTTTAATTTGAAAATTAATTCTATCTGAATTTGATTATCTAAGTCGAAACGAAAGTTTCAGACGTAGTTAAATTAACCAAATTGAGCTTACTGAATGTTGTTTGTTATGGTAAATTATATATTTTTTTGGTGACAAATGTTGTGATAAAAACTTTATATCCTCGAAAATGGGTGTCAAGTTGTTTGGTACGTATTTTGTATACGACTGCGTCCAGAATGTATGTATGCGATCAGTTCAATAAATACGCATTACAGTTCATGCACTTATATAACGCGCTATCCTATTTAACTGCCTTTAAAATTCTGAATCATGGTTAACTCCTGCACGAAAACGTCCATTTCTCAAGTTTGAATTTGAATCTGGAAACCCATAAGTTTGGTGTCAGAACAATCTGTTTGATTGCTGTCTTTGAATAAAAATAGAATAATCGAAAATAGAACATACTTGTATCCGAATAAAGCTATGCCTATTTATTTCTTGTTTTGCCGGCTTTAAGCATTCTTGGATTTCATGTTGGAACAATTATTTTTAACTGTTATCGCCACTTCGCTCAAAGATTTCAGGAAACGTTGAATATTTCAAATACATACTTCCAATAACATACATCAGGTTCCTCAGATATTAGTAACCCGGCTACGTAATTAAAAATAGTGTCCGAGATTAATGTTTTTACATAATATTAAGTCAGGATCGAATAAATCAAGAGTTATTGACCATATTTGATTGTCTGTGTTTGACGGCTTTTTTTATTCCGCTTCGTGGCCGCATGCGGGTAAATCTTGTGATTTTGGTAACCCAAAAATTTTGGGCCCCAATACAATACTTTAAATTTTGTCCTAAAATCCTACAGATATAGCAATTTGATTAGTATTACCACTTTTGATGTGAAAAAACTCGGATCGGTATACAAAATTAGAGATAAGCACATTTTAACAAAAAATATTAAACATTGCAAAAAGAAAACAAGTACTGTTTTTGTAAACGAGGAAATACCTGAAGCAGTCTAGAAATTCGTGATTCACAGTTAAAATTTTGATGCAAGTATACAGTCCTTGCTCCTTTTTCGGAAGTTTCTGATTCGTCCGATAACGGAGCGTCCTAAAAAGGCACTACCGGAAATCGCAGAAAAATGAAATTACAGAAAAAGTTCTGCGTTTTGATATTTCTGCCTTTTCCGGTTTCTGCCTTTTCAGTTTTCTGCCTTTTCCGTGACGTCTCAACTCTGAAAAGGCAGAAACCGGAAAACGCAGAAACATCAAAACGCAGGATTTATTCTGTGATTTCATTTTTTTGCGATTTCGAGTATTCCCTAAAAAGGAGTAAGGACTGTACTATTATAGTAAGGATTGTACTATATAAATTATATAATATAATTTATAAAGAGATTTTGCAACGCATAAACAAAGAACTCGTTACGTTTTGAAAATTTTCCTCGATAGAATACGCATATAATGTTTTTGCGTTAACCGAAATAGATGGATCATATTTTAGTACTGCTTTGAAGTATCCATTGATGAAAACTCGATTTGACAACTCACCGCACTTTGGACGCCTCTTAATATTCTCTCAACTTGACAAAAAATTGCAATTATTTTATACTGTTAAACTGTTATCATAGTACAGTGTGCACTTATAGCGTGAATAAATTGTCGGCCGCACCGACTTTATTTCAAATAAGAAAACATTGAACTCAATCAGCCAGAATAAGTCAAATCTGCTGGACGTAAGAGGTTTTAACTTTATGTTTATAACGCCAATAACTTTAGGTTAATAATAGGTCTTCGGGGTCTAGTCATGAAATTTAAAAAAACGAAAAAACAATGGGAAAGGGCTCCGTAATTCGGGTTTTTGGCTTAGTATTGTCTTAGCTAAGCTTGGTTTACCAAAAATAAATTAAGGCGAAAATAAAACTTTGACTTAGTTTACTTTTGGTAAGCCACAAATTACACTACAAATTATTCTACATAAACCAAGAAAAGCGATGGAGATATGGAGGAGGTAGACATTCAACGATATTAAGATGTATGATATTACCTAGGTATACCTACGCGTTGTCATTCCAACCAATCATATCCCACCTCATTCACAAACCTGCCCACCTCCTTCACGGGCATTTTAACCAAAATACGGATTTCATCTTTTTAGATCCTTATAAGCCGCGTGCCGACCTTGCATTAATCTATTATTAACCGGGTTATAGAAAGTAAGATGTGTCCGGTCTCTTTTTCCCAGTCTGTACGGTACTGCACGACATTTAATGACTCGTTCTGAATTAGATCAACCCCTACCTAAAATACTTTAGGTTAATTTCGATACAAGTTCAACAAAAACGCTCCATTTGGTTAGTAGAACAAATGGCGAGTGGTTTATTAATAATGTGGATTAGACGGAGGATGGAAATCCCACGATTGGTTCTAACTAATACCGCACGTTGCGTCGTTTATCTCCTCAATCTCGCATCATCAACCGCCAAGGACGAAATTGGCAGTTTTGTGACGAACGAATCTCTGATCAAAGGACGACTTCAATCTTGCCACGTTGAGCGCCGCTCGCTATTAGAAGCGGCGACCGCCTTGTACTTAAGAGCGTTAGAATTATTTTACATAGAAATGTCCAGTCTATATTTTACAAGCGCTCTTTAATATTATCTTAGAAGACTATTCACCGGTATGAATTGAAACAGGCGGAAAAAATAAACATACTCCTGAAATTAACCGCCGGGAAAGCCAATCGGCGATCGCGTTTTTTGCTGGACTTCCTTTTTCAAAGTCAAAGCGTATCCGAAGTTCATTCAAATTTATATCAGTTTCAATCTGAAACTTTCCAAAAACACAAAAAAAATATACGGAACTAGAGGAATACCTACCAAGAAATATATGGAACATTTCTGGAAATTTATGAAAAATTCCCACCAAATATGAAATTTTTTACACAAAATTCCCATAATGAAAAAGTTTTGAAAAATTCGCGAAAGTGTCGTTATTTGGCAATGTTGAATTCATGACTATTTATTTGGATAGTCCGCCTACGCCCTAAGCCTTGGCGCGCCGTTATCCTTTCAATGCTTGACGGTAAACCTGTATAGAGAAATCCGAATAATCTCAAAACCAGTAATGATAGTGGTTGTCTAAAATTCTTATTTGGAAAGTTTATTTGCCTGTATATAAAACAACATAGTAAACGAAACATATCCTGAAATGAGTTACTAGAAAACCAAATGAAATGTTTTTTTTTATCTAAAGTTGCTATACAACTGTTTTATTAGGGACTCCAAGGCCCTAACTGATCAAAAAGATAATACAATGTATAATATAATATTGAATTTTAATAATTCACAAATCACGGAAATCCCATTTCAATCATGACACCGCGTTAAAGCCGCGTAAGGCATCAACTGTTATCATTAAAGAGCGCAATGGACTTGATCATCTGTTCGCGTTTTCTCATGATTTTGTTTTCTTGCAACTGACGTCCATTTCTTTTATAAACGACAGAAATTTATGAAACAATCAAACAGATTAAATAAATAAACGCAAAGTTAAACGCGTACTATATTTTTATAACTCAAAAAAGAACAACAACAAAAAAATCAAGAGATGGCTCTTTACGATCCTGATGCAGCTGGAAACGCCGCTCGATATTTGAGATTGCCGGCGGAAGAACTTCTTCAAATTCGGAATGCCCCTTTTGTTGCCAAAACGGCTGTTTGGGTTCCGCACTCTGAGACCGCGTACAGTAAGGCGGAAATTCTGGGCGAGAAAGGTGAAAAGGTTAGGGTACGAACAAAATGTGAAATACCCAAAATACCATTTATTAACGGTCCTCAACCAATTTTGACCCCTAGATTTGCTAGTGGTAATTGAAAATTACTAATTACTAATTGTTCAAGAAATTATCGATTAACGAATCGCAAAGTTAATATTTTTCAACAATATGCACGAAACGGGTTTTCTGGAATTGTTCGTATCTCAAAAAGGTCGAAGTCAAGCGGCTCGTTGATGGCAAAACGAAAAAGTTCAACAAAACCGATCTTGAACCGCAAAATCCGCCCAAGTATGAACTCATGGAAGATATGGCAAATTTGACCTACCTTTCCGAAGCATCCGTTGTATACAATCTGGGCGAACGGTACCGCAAATTTCTGATTTATACCTATTCGGGTCTCTTCTGTGTGACGGTCAACCCATACAAGATGTTGCCCATTTTTGAAAATCACATTGTTTCGTGCTATCAAAACAAGCGGAAAACGGAAATGCCGCCGCACTTGTGGTCAGTCGCCGACAACGCTTACAATGATATGCTACGTAATCGAGAAAATCAATCCCTGCTTATTACCGGGGAGTCGGGTGCCGGAAAAACCGTCAACACGAAAAAAGTCATTCAATACTTTGCCACAGTGGCAGCGATCGGCGACCCATTTTCCAAAAAACCCGCAGATGAAAACAAAGGAATTTGTCTTAATTAGTTTATCGTTCGATATTTTCCCGATTTTACCTGACGTTCCTTAGATAACGGCACACATAGATTCTCAAATTAAAAAAATTGCTCAGAAAACATTTCGCTAAATGTAACTTAAACTTATGCTTATGTTATTGGAAAATGTTAATCACCGACTTATATTTAGTCAATTGAATGAGTTCCTTTTTTGAAAGTATTTTTATTATTGACTTCAGAACACGCTAGTTATTTAACCTATAACCTGCGTAGTGATCCATTCGGATCATTTTTGATCTTTCATACGGTAAGTTGCAATATTATTACTGTCATTGTCTTGAACTTTCAACCGAATGAATTTTATTAAAAATTACGAAAATTATAAACGCAGACGATCTAAAATTTAATTAATTTTGGATTTGATAATTAGTGAAGTCAACAAATAACCCCTTAGGGGCTTTTTCGCCGTTATCGGACAACCTAGCCCACTCGCGTTGGTATCCGGAAAGTTAAACGAAAAAAATTCTGCCGTGCTGCCCACGCACTATGCTGTAATCCAACAGGTTTTTTGTGAAACAAGTCGGGTAACTGATAAGGGCTATACTTAATATTGAGACGAAACAAGGTACACTGGAAGATCAAATTGTCGCGGCGAACCCGGCAATGGAAGCATATGGAAACGCAAAAACGATCCGCAATGATAACTCCTCGCGTTTTGGCAAATTTATTCGCATTCATTTCTCACCGGCGGGCAAGTTGTCATCGGGAGATATTGATACCTACTTGCTGGAAAAGTCCCGTGTGACATTCCAGCTCCCAACCGAACGCTGCTTTCATATCTTCTATCAGTTATGTACCGGCCATAAACCGGCGGTTAATGAAATGTGCATGATTTCGACTGATCCATACGATTACAAGTTTTGTTCCCTGGGTGAGATTGTTGTTAAGTCAATTGATGACAAAGAAGAACTGGACGCTACTGACGATTCTTTCGATATTTTAGGTAAGCTCTGATAACAAAACGTACAATAATAAAAAAATAAGTCGAATTAAAGGCACCGTGTGGATCGGTATAAAATAGAAACCGAATATGATTCATATTACTATTTCATGTTTCGTGATTTGAGACAAGTAAACTCAGCGGCACTTCACAAATCGTTGTTTTTTCGGGAAAATGGCCTGTTTTTACTAACCGTTTCACACACCGTGTGTTGGAGCTCAAACTGTCGCGCTGATAGGAAAATAACGTTAAAATTTATATGATGATGTAAAAATTCCCGGCGTTTTTTCTTGTTTTCCTGTTTTCTAGATGAGAAGATAATCTAGAATTTCTAGTTTTCAGCAAAAAAAAGATGATATTTTTTGTGGAAAGTCTCTTTTATGACGCACGAATGTAAATGATGAAAAGAGATTTCATGTTAAAAATGCTCACCAGCGCTTAAACATGTCTCTTTTCAAAAACTGAAATCTCAGTAGAATTTTAAATTGGATAAATGTTTGATACATGCTGCTTAAATATAATATAATTTTATAATATAATATAATTTAACATTTATATTTTAGGATTCAGTCAGGAGGAAAAAAATTCGATTTATAAGATCACAGCCGGTTTGATGCATTCGGGAAACACCAAATTCAAGCAAAAACCACGTGAAGAACAAGCGGAGGCCGACGGCACCGATGCGGCCGACAAACTTGCCTACCTTTTCGGTATCAACTCGTCTGACTGGATTAAGGCCATTTGCAATCCAAAAGTGAAGGTCGGCACCGAGTACGTGACAAAAGGTCAAACAGTTGACCAGGTCCACTACTCGCTTGGGGCGCTCACAAAGGGAATTTTTGGACGGCTTTTTGATTGGCTACTGCAAGTTATTAATCGTGCATTGGCGACCGATTTGCCCAGACATTCTTTTATCGGAATTTTGGATATTGCTGGCTTCGAAATTTTTGATTTCAACACTTTTGAGCAGCTTTGCATCAATTTCACCAATGAACGACTACAGCAGTTCTTCAACCATCACATGTTCATTTTGGAGCAAGAAGAGTACAAGCGAGAGGGAATAGGCACGGTTTCAAACTTATCTTCAACTAAATATTATTTTAGGGTTAAAATCGAGAAAATGTTAGTCTTTTACTGTAGGTATAATATTTCATACAACTTATAATATTTGTAAACTTTTTGTTAAGTAGTTTGTAATACTTTTCGGTTTTAATCCGATAGTCTATCGGCGATAGAGTACTGATTTTTTCGTGATTTCAAATATTTTGTCCTTCAAGTCGATAAAACATCGATTTTAAATTTTAAATTCTGAGTTCTGTTGAAAAAAACAAATCAATATTAGTAAGAAAAATTTCCGAATTTTTTTTTTTTTGCTTGTCAACCCACGCATTGCGCGCAATTGCGGGTCTATGAAGCCATTTGTTGAAGGCAAAAGTGGTCCGATACACCGCTAGGTGGTAAAATTTCAAAACGTTTACCTTTGTTTACGATATCTAATACAATTTGATAATTAAAATGATTTTTGACACCGTATGATAGATTGGGAGTTTATTGATTTTGGAATGGATTTGCAAGCATCCGTTGATCTCATTGAGAAACCATTGGGTATCATGTCGCTCCTGGAAGAAGAATGCCTCGTCCCCAAAGCGACCGACATGACCTTCAAGGAAAAACTCTTCAAGCAACATTTAGGCAAATCGCCCGCCCTCGGCAAACCCAAAAAGCAGGGAAAAAGTGAAGTTCATTTTGAACTTCACCACTATGCTGGCACTGTTGGATACAATGTTTCCGACTGGCTGACCAAAAATAAGGATCCGCTCAATGGGTCGGTTGTCCAATTGTTTAAAAACTCGTCAAACACGCAGTTTAAGCAAATTTGGGAAACTTATATGTCTGCGGAAGATGCAGCAGCTGCTGGCGGCGGAAAAGGCGGCAAACGTGGGAAGAAGAAAGGGGGCAACCTACAGGGACGGTATAAGCTATATATGATAATCTTGTTATGATTTTTTTGTTCCAAAGTTTTGTTAACTCGCAATTGATGTTCTGAGCGCAAATGATGTTCTGAGCGCAAGTGATGTTCTAAGCGCAGTTTAAAAGTGTCGGGTAACTATTTTTGAAAACCGCCCTTATTAAACACACCGACCCTTGTCAACCACACTTTAAGGGTTTTGTCTGATAGTCCTGTAAGGATAGGCTAATCAAATTGACGCTTCACAAAACAAATGGGAAGAGTTATTTTTATTACAAATTCATTATCTAATACTGATTTTGGTGTGAGCACCGAGTAGTCGAGACCGTGTCTAACATGTCCGAAAATGTTTTTAAGTATTCTTAATTTTATCCCAATAATCCATTGAAACTATAAGACAATATTTTACCGACTTTGTGGCGCCTAAAATGAAGGTGCGATGAAATGACTAGTTGGGAATATCTAGAATTATAAAATATTTTGATCAAGCTTTTACCTTACCAATAGACAATTTCTTCTCAACATCGAGATTCTCTCGGGCGACTGATGACTAATCTGAAAGCAACTCAGCCTCATTTCGTCCGTTGTCTGGTGCCCAATGAGATCAAGAAGCCCGGCTTTATGGATAATCAACTCGTCCTCCATCAGCTTCGTTGTAACGGTGTCCTAGAAGGAATTCGAATCTGTCGAAAAGGCTTTCCTTCCCGAGTTGAGTACGCCGAATGGAAGCAGCGATACGGCATCCTGAATCC
>SCLG01000062.1:358632-381925 GCA_004367875.1 Oikopleura albicans
CGACTCGGTACTACGAAACTTTTTTTCAAGGCGGGCGTGATTGGCGCCCTGGAAGACTTGCGAGATGATACGATTTCGAGGGTACTTATTAAACTTCAAACGCATGTGCGCGCAACTTTGGCGCGCGAGCGATTCAGCAAAATGTTCAACGAACGTAACGGCTCGATTATCATTCAACGCAACTGGCGGCGTTATGAAGTTCTGAAACAATGGCCCTGGCAAGAACTTCTCTTCAAAATCAAGTCCGGTGTTCGATTTTTTTTCAAGTTATGCGTTAATAGTTTAGACTACTTTTTATTAGTTCTAGTTTTAAGACGTATAAACTACACACAGGAAACATTTTTTGAAGAATGAATTAACAAATAAAACGTCAACAGTCGGTATTTGGAATAAAATGAGCAATTTATTATCACTTTTTTATTTGTCAAAATTATTTCCAGATTTTCTAGATTGCTTAGTTTTTCAAAGTCTCACAATCCTTTTTTAGATCTCTTAGTTTTTACAAATTCCCCTAGTGTTTTCTAGATTAAGCATCTATGGTCAAAATTTAGCCACTGCATATACATTAATGCATTATTTAATGCTAGAATTTCTAGATTTATTTTTCAAATTTACGTCGATGGTTTCTATTACTCGGCGTTTTACATGAATTTCCGCCGTCTTTTCTCTCGCAAATTTCTAGATGGCGATATTCGAGCTTCACACGTGACAAAAAAAAAACTCGAGTTTGGCTATCTAGAAAATACGAAAGACGGCGGAAATTCATGTTAAACGCTGAGTAGTAAATCGACTATAGTATCTTGAATTTTACTAGCCGGATTAGTTCGAACCCTAATTGAAGCCTTTACTTAATACGGCCGAAAAACGAAAGGAGATGGACGAGTTACTTGTTGAATACGAAACAATGAAAAAAGAGCTGGTGGTCGAATCAAAACTGCGAAAAAAACTCGAAGCTGAAAATGTGAAATTGATCCAGGGAAAAAATCGTCTACTCCAAGATTTTGCTGGTGAAAATGACGCAGTTGAAGACGCCGAAGATCGCTACGAGTCTCTAATGAAAACCAAAAGCGATCTCGACGGCAAAGTCAAGGAGCTATCGGAGCGCATGGAAGATGAGGAGGAAATCTTTTCCGATTTGAACAATAAAAAACGCAAGCTAGAAACGGAATGTAATGAGTTACGAAGTGATATTGACGGTCTCGAGGTTTCGTTGAATAAAGTAGAAAAGGAAAAGGCGCATGTTGAAAGCGCGGTTCGCAGTAAATCCGAAGAGCTTGAAACCAAAGAAGACCTTGCAGCAAAACTTAGAAAAGAAAAGAAGGCTTTACAGGAGGCACATCAACAAGTCTTAGATGATCTCCAAGTAAGCTGTTAAACTGTATTCTTTGGAAAAGTTTAATTTGAAAAAGAGTTACCGAAGCCATAATACTAAATAATTTTAATGTTTTCGAGGCCTTTGCATCCGGAAGTACAGTATGACTCATTATACCTCATACTGTATACTGTATGAGGTATAATAACGCGGATCTCGCTTTTCTAGTTATTTAACCTATTAGAAAACAAAATTTGAAAAAGCGAGAAGCACGTTATTATACCCCATACTGTATGCTGTAACTCAGAAATTAACACGAAATGTTATTAGGGCGAAGAAGACAAAGTTAATAGTGCATCAAAACAGAAAGCCAAACTTGAGCAGCAAGTGGACGACCTTGAACAGACGCTGGAGATGGAGAAGAAATCCCGGGTTGATATTGAACGGCAGAAACGGAAGCTAGAGGGAGACTTACGACTATCCCAGGAAACCATTATGGACCTCGAAAATGACAAAGAGCGACTAAATCAAAAACTNGCGCTTTCGACACGATATGAAGACGAACAAGTGACAGTTCAGCAATTGAGCAAAAAGATAAAGGAACTACATGCACGTATTGAAGAGCTCGAGGAGGAGCTGGAGGCCGAACGGGCACAACGTGCAAAATCCGAAAAATCCCGGGCCGACCTCGCCAAAGAACTCGAAGAATTGAGTGAACGGCTCGAGGAAGCGAATAGTCAAACGCAAACTCAAATTGAGGTCAACAAACGTCGTGAAGCTAGGGTTTTCAGAGAAATAATAAAAATAACTTTTTTATTTCTCCAATAGGAAATTTCCAATTTAGGGTAATATGACAGTTTTTTATAGACATAGAAGAAGGAATTTTGTGTTCCAATTATGAATTACATATCCTATGTTGTCAAACTAGTTCGGCTATTCACTACGTAGTTATCTGGGCTATTTTACTTGTTATTTTTAACCGTTTGCTACCCAGTGTATACGGCACTTGCACAGTTATTTTGCCATTGTACTTCAAAAAATGGCAGCATAACTGCTAAAAACGTAAACGGAAATTGACGCAATAATACATTTCCGCAAAATAACTAGGTGCAAAAAACCTGTGTAGGCAAAAAAGATGAAATATTACGAAAACATGACGAAGTACTTGATATATTAATTTTTCTCGCCGAAATTATTTTTTTAATTTGCATATTCTCTCTTAATCCCATCTCAAGCCGAGCTTGCTAAGCTCCAGCGCGACTTCGAAGAACACAATATCTCGCATGAGGCCAACTTATCGACTCTCCGTAAAAAACATGCCGACGTGTCTGCCGATCTCTCCGAGCAAATTGATAATCTCCAGCGAGTTCAACAAAAACTCCACAAAGAACGCTCCGAGATGAAAATGGAAATTGACGATTTAATGTCAACGGTTGAGACGCTGTCCAAGGCCAAGGCGAGTATGGAAAAGCAGAGTAGGACGCTTGAGGATCAAGTGGGTGACATTACCGTAAAATATGAAGAGCGAGAAAAGGCCATCAGTGAGGCTCAGGCGATTAAAGCGCGACAATCGACGGAAATTAATGAGCTTAGACGCGTTTTGGAAGAAAAAGAAACAATCACTAATCAACTGCAGCGGACGAAGAATTCAATGGTGTCGTCGAACGAGGAACTAAGACGCCAATTAGAAGAAGAAATAAAGGCCGGCATCTTAAAAACGCATCATCATGTTACGATTTTGTTTCGGTCTAATAATTACAAAATGATAAAACCCAGTTTTACTAGATTATTGAACTTATTAGAGACGGCCTATTTGCCTCGATGGTGCCAAAATTATATTCCGGATTTAAAGGTCACCATTTAATTTTTGTGGGCCATTGTGCTTCACTTATTTACGGTAAAAATTGGTAAACTCTCAAATTAAGATTATTTTATTTACAAAGGAAACTTTATCGTTTTTTAAATGCCTTTACAGGGCAAAACTCAAATAGCACATCAAGTGCAAGCGGCCCAACACGATTACAATCTACTAAAAGAACAAACTGAAGATGAGGCCGAAAATAAAAATGAGCTCATGCGTCAACTATCGAAGTTGAACGGCGAAGTTGGGCACTGGAAAACAAAATACGAAACAGATGCTGTTCAGCGAACTGAAGAACTCGAAGAGGCAAAGAAAAAGTTGTCGATTCGGCTCACGGAGGCCGAAGAATCCGTTGAGGCGGCCATGGCTAAATGCAGCTCTCTAGAAAAAAGCAAGGGCCGGCTTCAGGTAAATCAACATATTTGTATTGTTATTTTGTGCGCATAAATGGTGCACCTTAATTTTCGTTTAGGGGGGGGGGTCGCCAAATAACGGCCGCTCAAATAAGGGTCGCCTTCGCCAAATGAGGTTCGCTGGCAAGAAATAGGGCTCGTTTTTTGGGGATGTTCTTTCAAAAAACATTTCCTTGAAAAACTTTTTCTTCGAAAAACCGTGCTGCGGAAAAATAGTTACAATGCTACTGTAGCATGAAATTATTCATGAAACTTCTCCATGATATCCTCAAAATTGCCAAAAGACGCTTTTTGGTACTTTAAAGAATGTTCGACAGTTCAATACGTTTTTCCTTTTTCCGGAATTTACATGTTTATTAGATATCAATTGAAAAATGAACTAAAGTAAATTTTATTGTATAGGGCGAGATTGAAGACTTAACGATCGAATTGGAACGCGCCAATGCAGCTTGTTCGGCGTTAGAGAAAAAACAACGCAGCTTTGAAAAGATTCTATCAGAATATAAAGAAAAGCAAAACGAGCTGCAGGCTGAGTACGAAGGGTCTCAAAAATTGTGTCGGGAAAGTTCAAACGAGCGTTTCAAATTGCAAAACGCACACGAGGAGGCGGTCGAGAGTCTTGAGTCAAGCAAGCGCGAAAGTAAACTTTTACAGGAAGATCTGACCGATTTGAATGATCAACTGGCTGAAGGTCAAAAATCTGTCACAAGTCTAGAAAAGGCAAAAAGATCGATTGAAGTCGAGCGGAATGAGCTTGTCGCCGCGTTGGAAGAAACGGAAAATTCGGTCGAAATCGAAGAGGCAAAGACTTTACGCCTAGCGCTCGAAATGACACAAATTAAAAACGAATTTGATCGGCGGCACCAGGAGCGTGAAGAAGAGCTTGATACTCAACGTCGAAATGCAGTTAGAGCGTTAGAAAGGCAAGGTTCGATTTAGACTTTTTGTTAACCAAAATGTTTTTATTTTACCGTTGTTAATTTCACTTTAAATTTAATTTAGTTATACTATATACAGCTTGACTACAGGGGATCTCATATTGAGGGATATAATTCAAGTTTAGTTACAGTGTTAAAAAAATTCCATATTATACATGTAGTTATATGACAGAAGTAATTTATCTTCTCCCATTTTTCGACTAAAAATTCAAAAATTCAAGTTTAGGGACAAAAATCGGTAAAAAAAAATACTTTATATTGTTTTCTTTATTTTAACAATTTTGGAGCACAACTAGTGTTTGATAATTGGCTAGGTGGTGTATTATACAAATCAGTTTATCATAATATCATAAAAAATGCGTTTAACCAGATAAACTGTCGCCGGACTCTTTAATTCAACCCTATAAAAAGCATTCAACAGCAACTTGATGCCGAAACGCGTAGCCGATCTGAAGCCGTTCGTGTCAAAAAACGCCTCGAAGGTGAAATGAGCGATCTGGAAATTCAATTAGCCCATTCAAGTCGTCAACTTCAAGACAGTCAAAAATCAAACAAAGACCTAATAACTCAAGTCAAAGAAGTTCAATTGCAGCTAGACGATTCTGAGCGGTTGAAAGAAAGTATACAGGAACAATGTGGTGTGACAGAACGACGTACCAATTTGCTTCAGGTAGGCTACATATACTGGATTTTTGATCTATTTTTGGCAATAATTAGTTGAAGTTTAAATCCAACTAACTATTCTTGAAATTTCGTTTACGGATGTTACGCGTTATTTTTGACACGTTTTTAACTTTTATAACATTTATTTTTAATAGGCCGAAGTCGATGAGTTCCGCTGTGCGCTGGAACAGGCCGACAAGGGTCGAAAATGTGCAGAACAGGAGCTGTTCGAAGTTCAAGAGCGCGCCAACCTACTCTATCAGCAAAATACGGCGATCACTAACCAAAAGCGCAAGTTTGAACATGAGTTAATCACCGTTGCTAATGAGGTCGAGGAGGCGATTCTCGAGGCAAAAAACGCCGAGGATAAGGCACGTAAGGCAATCACGGATGCAACAATTATGGGTGAGGAGTTGAAGAAAGAGCAAGATCAATCGGCCCACGCCGCACGACTCAAAAAGAGCCTCGAAGAACAAGTAAAAATGCTCCAGCAGCGATTGGACGATGCCGAGCAGGTCGCGCTTAAGGGCGGCAAAAAACAAGTACAAAAATTGGAGACGCGTCGACGCGAAATTGAAAGCGAATTCGACCAAGAACAACGTCGCTGTGCTGATACGCTCAAAGCCACGGTTCAATATACAATATTATATTACTAGCAGTACATTAGCAGTTGTACAAAAAAAGTCTATATATTATATATGCAATTAATGTATTCATTTTTCGTAAACCATTAGCCATGAGTCATGGCCCATGAGTCGCACTTATCCGGACCAAACACCTATGAATTAACCAATAGCAACTTTTCGGGAATAGTTGTTCTCATATGCTTACTATTAATTATACGCTATAATTTATAGCCTACCAGCTTATATTTATGGTGACTTAGTACTCATCCTTATTTATATGTTTTTAATGAAAAACATTGAACCTTTATAACAGCAATCCGAAAAGCAGAACGAAAGTATAAAGAGGTTGTCACCAGTGGCGAGGAAGACAAGAAAAATCTGGTCAGAACTCAAGAGTCCCTTGAAAAGTTGCAACTGAAGGTCAAGACCTTCAAACGATTGGCTGAGGAGCAAGAAGAAGCAGCAAATACAAATATGTCAAAATATCGCAAGCTGCAACATGAACTTGATGAAGCTGAGGAAAGGGCCGATTTGGCCGAGGCCACACTTGTAAAGATGCGAACACAGCGAAGATTTTAATCGCTCTGAAATATTGAATTTTCTATTGTTTTACCGATGAAATGTTTTAAATAAATTGAAAATGCGAATTTAATTTAGCTGTATTCAGTACTTCGACCTTAGTTGTTTGTCCAAAAGCTCTTTTACTTTACGTTTTAAATTGTAATAGAACTTGAACTGCATTAACTTAGTAACCTAGTAGCCTCTTAGAGCAGGTCTATGATAACAGAGTAATTCACCACAGTTGTATCACCCATATTTTGACAGGTGCCCATGAGTCATAGTCTATGAAGTCTATGAGTCATAGAGCTTTAAATATGTCTATATATAAGCCCTTTTTTAGCGATTGGAATGTTAACAAAAGGGTTTTCTCAAAATATCATCTATTAAGATACGGACGATACACATGTAGTTTAAATTGGTCAGTGTTTACTTTCGGATTCGAAACTCTACTTNCCGAAAAGCAGAACGAAAGTATAAAGAGGTTGTCACCAGTGGCGAGGAAGACAAGAAAAATCTGGTCAGAACTCAAGAGTCCCTTGAAAAGTTGCAACTGAAGGTCAAGACCTTCAAACGATTGGCTGAGGAGCAAGAAGAAGCAGCAAATACAAATATGTCAAAATATCGCAAGCTGCAACATGAACTTGATGAAGCTGAGGAAAGGGCCGATTTGGCCGAGGCCACACTTGTAAAGATGCGAACACAGCGAAGATTTTAATCGCTCTGAAATATTAAATTTTCTATTATTTTACCGTTGAAATGTTTTAAATAAATTGAAAATGCGAATTTAATTTAGCTGTATTCAGTACTTCGACCTTAGTTGTTTGTCCAAAAGCTCTTTTACTTTACGTTTTAAATTGTAATAGAACTTGAACTGCAATAACTTAGTAACCTAGTAGCCTCTTAGAGCAGATCTATGATAACAGAGTAATTCACCACAGTTGTATCACCCATATTTTGACAGGGGCCCATGAGTCATAGTCTATGAAGTCTATGAGTCATAGAGCTTTAAACATGTCAATATATAAGCCCTTTTTCAAATCAGGGAGAAATAGCGATTGGAATGTTAACAAAGGGGTTCTCAAAATATCATCTATTAAGATACGGACGATACACATGTAGTTTAAATTAGTCAGTGTTTACTTTCGGATTCGAAACTCTACTTGTTTTCTAGTATCAGAGTTCCATGGACAAAACTTGAACAAGATAAAAATTATCCATGATTTAACTGCTGATTGCATATTTTTGAAATACACAGGTTAAGTACTTAACCGTCCACTAATTTTTTTTCAAAACTGGACGGTTAAGCCGGTTCCGGACGGTTAAGCCGGTAGTGCGTAGGCGACTTTTTTGGGAAAATTAAAAAAAAAACGAAGTGGACGGTTAAGCAAAAATAGCCATTGTATATAAAAACTTGATCTCCTATAACATGTGACTCTTTTCTATGACTATTATTTCTTACTATTTTATACTTTTTTACTCAATTGACCATTGAAAAAGTTTTAATAATGCTATACAGGGGGTACGCCNGCTCTGAAATATTGAATTTTCTATTATTTTACCGATGAAATGTTTTAAATAAATTGAAAATGCGAATTTAATTTAGCTGTATTCAGTACTTCGACCTTAGTTGTTTGTCCAAAAGCTCTTTAACTCGTTTTAAATTGTAATAGAACTTGAACTGCATTAACTTAGTAACCTAGTAGCCTCTTAGAGCAGGTCTATGATAACAGAGTAATTCACCACAGTTGTATCACCCATATTTTGACAGGTGCCCATGAGTCATAGTCTATGAAGTCTATGAGTCATAGAGCTTTAAATATGTCTATATATAAGCCCTTTTTTAGCGATTGGAATGTTAACAAAAGGGTTTTCTCAAAATATCATCTATTAAGATACGGACGATACACATGTAGTTTAAATTGGTCAGTGTTTACTTTCGGATTCGAAACTCTACTTGTTTTTTATCAGAGTTCCAATTCTATAAGAAAGTTGAAGATTGATTTGAATGTCGCCTTCCAAATTATCGGTGAAACCACAAATTTCCGGCCAGCAATTTGGACAAAACTTGAACAAGATAAAAGTTATCCATGATTTAACTGCTGATTGCATATTTTTGAAATATAAACTTTTTGTAACATATGTATTTCGTATTGTCTTTTTCGTAAAGTACTTAATTTTTAGAAGCATCACTGTATAAGCCTGAAAATATTACAGTACGTACCCCATTAAGAGTACTTTCGATTAGCAAAAGATCATTTCTGAACGGTTTCGAGACATTATTTGCAACAAAGCGTCCCTAATTGGAGAAACCATCCATAATGGCCCATTATTAATAAGTGTAAGGACCGGATTGATATTTGTTTTAAATGAAAAACTCTTGTTAAGGCATTCGCGACATCGTTCTGTTTAGGCATGTTTTCTATTTGAAAGTCACTTTTTGTTCACATTTTGGTTTGTTCATAAAAAAACTAACTTTAGTATCCAAGTAACATCCCATACAAGGTGACATCAAAGGTGTGTGTATTAAAAATTAAGAACCAAAAGAAAAAGAAGGCGCACGTCGCTTATAAACCGTTTCGAGGTCAATCTTTTGGGGCGAACAAAATTCAAAAAAATATGAACTGGTGTTGTAAAGTGGCTATTTTGGTTGCACTTCGAGGCTTAGATATTGACGGACAAGATATGGAGAAGCCTTGGAACGGTTTCGATGACAATCGGGTAAGATTGGCGTTGTAGCTTGAACATACATTTTGGTGCCTAATAGAGCCGCTCGCTTTTGGTAAAAATGTTATTTGTGTCATATTATCAGCTAAATTCGCATACATGTACTAGATACACTTTTGAAAGAATGAAACACATTGATCGATTTACATTTTATGTTTTCTGGTTTTATCACTTTTCACTTTTTTCTGAATCCCTGATCAGGGAAAATAACAAAAAAAAATATAACAAGTCTTTTTAGAAACTTGATATTTGCGCTCCTTATGGGTTTTTAACGTTTCTATCAAAATGTATTTTCAGTTCAAAGAATGGTTCGATGGGACTTGGGCATATTGGTAAAGACATGTTTGATATTCAAAAGTTTTACTGTACAAACTTAAAATTACTTTTCTATTAAATTTAACTGCACTACTGAAGACGCACAAATTCTTTTCAGAACAAATTAAAACAAAAGTTACTTTGGAAATTTTATTTACAGAAATTATCGGAGCATTATTTTTATGAGATCGTCTATTTGAACATCTTTGTTGGCACTTGTTTTGACTTGTTGGAAGGGCTGTCACACCGAGGTTTTCATTAGAAAGGTACGACTTGAAGACGACACCGACTGAATTGGTAAAATATCTTGATGGTCGAAAGGCTAATTGGCCTAAATGGTAATCCGTCTCAGGAAAAAGGCGCAAGTGGACAGACTGGATAAAGACAAAAGTCGATAAAGGCTAATGTGGATTAAAGCTAATACGTCTCCAAATTTAAGGCGGATTCTACTTTCGACCATTTAGACATGATATGGTATCATTGGTACCAGTTCAGTCCCTGCCCTGAAGACTTGACGATAGAAAAAAAACGAATCAAATACACAGGGTGCGCCGTTATGTTTCAATTTCTCCCGCCCGCGCTGTTATGTTTCACATTTTTGAGAAAATATTTTCCCTTGATACATATCCTTATACGTTAAGTTCTATGCCGTTATGATCCACTTTTTCCCGTTTGGACCATTATGTTTCTCTATTTTTTTGTTTCATTTTTTGTTTTGTTTTTGAGATACATAACATCGCACCCTGTGAATTTTAAAAATTGAAACACTAGTAACGTTTTAAGATTTCGATTTTTTTTTAATGATTGGAGTTCATTGCAAATCAAAACCGCTATACTCAATAGATTTTTTGACGAGCTCGGTTCGTTAAAACACCTATTAGAATAAAAAATTCAAAAATTGAAAAACATTTGAAATTGCGAAAAAGCCTCTTTGTGACCCCTTCTTGTGACTTCACATACTCCAAAAATTGCATTGCTTCTTCTTTCGGAATTTGTTCGTCTCCAATTTGCCCCAAAATTCTGTGTATTGTTTCATCATTTAGATGACCCACTTTCTTCTTGTCGAACACGCTTAAAAATCAATTTGAAATAAATGTATCATAAAAAAAAATTATACCTAAAGGCATTCCGAAGTTCATGTTCCGGGTGACTACTGCAGTCTAGAATTTGGTTCTTCATTAGTTTCACAAATTCTGTAAAATCGAGGCATTCATTTCCGTCATCATCGTAATCGATTATTATTTGTTCGAGTTCTTCTTCACTAAGAAGTCAAAACTCTAGCTCATTTTCATAGAAAAAGTATAACCTATTCTTAATAACCACATAACCCGTTATGTTAACACCAACAAACGTGAAAAAACTCTTTACGTAATGGAATTTTGTTAACATAATGGGGTAGGGCGTTAATCAAATCCGGAATAAATTATTATGTTAGTATAACGGAATTTTGTAAACATAACGGGGGTCAACATGACTAGTTATGTGGTGCAGTTTATTCTAGTAGTTTCGAGTTCTATTCTCTATATATTTAATATGTATTAATAAAATATCTTTTGCGGCAAACCTTGGCGGACTGCGTCCGAGTGATTTTGTGACATTTTCAATTTCCTGCATTGATAACGAATTGTCATTGTTGACATCAAGAAGGTCGAACAACGCTTTCATGTTACGTAATTCATCTTTTGACAACAATTCCTCCCCCACCTTAAAATAGGTAGATACGTTGTTTCGACATCCAAGCCATTATTTTATAACGAAAGAAATAATTGGTTAGTATACACAACCTTCCTGTTAAAAGTAAGAGTTAGTTTTTTTCGCCTACGCTGTACCTGCTTGAACTAACAGTTCCGCGGCGGAACTTCCGCCTACTTGCTTAAAAAGTAAACCCGAAACAAAAAAACTGTAACTTTAAGTGGAACTGTAACTTTAAGCAGCCAGTGCGTAGGCGGAAGAACTGACTGTTACTTTAAGCAGGAAGGTGGTGTATTTCAAGCACTTATTATTCAATTTTTTACCTCTACAATACTTTGATTCCGGTGTTGTCGGAAATGAAGTCCTTCCGTTATGAGACTGGCCAGATGTGATATGATGCTCATGCTTTAATCGAATATAAACCGTCAGCAGTACTCAGATGACGCCCTGGCCTTAAACTTGTGATGAATTTGGCGGTTTCGCTTTTAGAGCCTCATTAATTAAAAACCTTAAATCTGTGATAACACATTGTGTTTATTACTTAAACTTAATTGCGAGCTTTTCTTCACTTTAGATATATTATTATTTCGCAATAAAACAAAAAAAAGTAAATTTATGGAATGTGAAGTTGGAAAACTTTATTTTCCCGATCTGTATGATAACTATTATGTAAAAAAGACACAATTCCTTAATTGCCTAACGTATGATTATTTCATAGCACTTTGAAACAAATTATCTAAGCTTGACAACTGCACGGTCCAGGGTAAATTACATTATGTAAACGTGTATGTTCTCGTGAGTCACGTGGCTTATTTTGTCGTCATAAGTTATGATTTTGATGAAATTTTTTACTACATTTACCTTTTGTAGAGTTATGACTTATAAGTTATGACTTATAAGTTATGACTTATAAGTTATGACTTATAAGAGTTATGACTTATAAGTTATAACTCTACAAAAGGTAAATGTAGGAAAAATTTTTTGGGTGAAATCAAATTGTAGGTCAAGACGAAGAAATAACGAAATTTACTATTTTTCAAGATTATACCTTAAGATTATACCTTAATGTTTTTGGAAATTCATATATTTAATAAATTCATACATTATGTACGAGGAAATAAGATGGGAAATGTAGAATGGGGACAATTGTTTTATGAGCACTTCAAGTATCGCAGTTTTGTACAACCTAAAAATGGAGGTCTATAAAAACAGAAAAACGTTTAGGTTGATCGCTTTTCGGATAACTCCGGTATCAGTTTTCTCCGCTTTCTGCGGTGTAGTGGGAAAAGGTTTCTGCCATTTTCTATAACCGAAAAATGGAGAACTATGAAAACGGTGAAAAACCGGAAACGGAAAAGATGGAAAAAGTTACCGAACTACGAACCCCATTTTATGTTGTGGCCACAGTTTATCAAAAATTATTTTTGCTAGTATTTAAAACCCATTTAGGTCTCATGATGACTCTCATCTCGACGATTTAAGTGCACAAAATTGGTAATTCTTTAATATTTTTGTTTTAAAATTAGAAATTGTTCACAACTTTTCGAACTTATTGGTTCAAATTAGTTTCAAAACTGATTTTTTTAATTAACATATTTTGAAGTAACTTATTATACAACCTGAACTGATGAGCAATAAAACAGAATTGACGTAGCGTTTCTATGTACGTTTTTCGATGCGATGTTTTCTCTATGATTATTTATCCTCTAATATTGCGTGGTTTTGTATTCAGGGGCGCGAAGGAACCTATAAGTAATTAGTGGTTAAAGCCTTCGCCGTCTTCACATTTTTTATCTATGGGTGATAGGTTGGCTTCACCTTGGTCAGCAGAACTTTTCAACACACCTTCAATTATCAAGGCTCGGCTGAATAGACATAACCACATAAATCACTTTCGATAATGCTTAATCGAAAAAAAAAAAATTCTGCAATTTTAGTACAAGGGTACGATTATTAATTTTAAATAAGCTCCATAAACGCGGTATTAACTCCTCTGGTTGAAGTATTCATTCGGGATATTTGCCATTTTACGTTAACGAGTTTCAAGAATACATGTGCACAGTTACCAGTAGGGGGTACGGCCCTTTGAATATTATTTATTTTATTTTTACAGAGTTTATTATAAACGAGTGATAATAATGTTGAATCATCTCAGTTTTGCTTTGCGTTAGACCCGGATAAACAATATTTAACTACTGCGCTCTGGAAAGTCCCGTCGGGCAATGGTCTCATTTATTTCGCTAATCGTTACAAATCTGTACAAATTCTTTTTGTTTATAACAAATCTTGAAGGTTAATTTCCGAGAAAAAAATGTCATCCAGTTATCGGTTTTAATGGGTACCATTCATTTTGACCGAACGGGCCCAAATGACCGGACATAGAGCGAAAACGCGCACGACGACACGGGGCCCAAATGGCGTTTAGGCAGCGAAAATTTGGCACGACGACACGGGGCCACCGTTTTAATTATTTAAGAACAAGCCTTTTCTAATTATGAATATGTACACATCTAAATCTCACCCATTATTTTGGTTGTATAGGTCCATAGTCAAAAGGCTATTGAAATATATGTACACGGGTGTAACATAATGGCTGAGAGAATTGTTTGAGGCTCAGACTGTAGGATATGTACTATGAAATGTTGCGACAGCACAGGTTTTGGCAGCGGTTTGGGAGAACTCACAGTGAACAAGCAAACATACTGCAGACTCATCATGAGTCACTCATGTCACAAAAGCCGCATAACATACCAAGAAACATTTATCCTTCCGATTTTGAACACTAACAACCCGACCTTTTGCCAGTAAATGTCAAAAGAGTAAATACAGACGAAACCGCTAGGAACGAAGCTATACGTCAATGCGTAGTATGTACCGTCAGCCGACTTTGAAAACTCACTTTGAAAACTCATTTTAAACAGTTTATCGGTCTCGAAATCAATAATGTGCTTATCACTTAACATATCTTTTCGCCTAATTTAGGCAATGCAAGCCAAAAAACAAATCAAAAATATGTTCTTCACAACCCAATATAGTAGTCCTTAAAATTGAAGTAATACCGACAATAGAAAAGTTAGCCCGATATTTGTAGAGTCAGTAGCGTTATTATTGAAGTAATTAACTCCTGCGCACCCGACGGTACCACATGACACGGTTTCGATTTGTTTCGCTAATTGGTCGAAACCAATAACCCCAACTGGGGTTTTGTACGATCTTGGTTTCTCGACAAGTGTTTTTGGATACAACAAACGATATATCGCGACAAAAGTTTTAAATTTGAGGTTGTTATAAAAAAAGTTTGGATTGCGAAATTGCTTTTTGCTACTTTGCTATTCGCTCCGAAATAAGCCTGTGCCTAGAATTAAACGAATATTTTTTTTCTCAAAATAGAAATGACGCATATTTTCAAACAAACGACTTAAAAAATGTGCTTCTCGATCACAGAGTAACAGTACTAATAAGACAACTTAGAATAATTGTAATTCGTTTGTTTAATCAATTTGTTTTCCATTTCCAAAGCGGGCCAAGGCGCGCCTAACCTTTCGTCAGGGTAAATAAATAAAACACGGCAAAGAGAAATGAAACCATCCGTCTTTCTGTCGATTGCAGTATGGTCGTGGTCCCACGCTGCTCCTTTAGAGAAATCGGTTAGGGTTATTTTCGGCGAAAAAAAAACTCGAGAATTTTTTGATTTAGGCTGAAAAACTCAAGTATTGTTTGTGACATTTAGTATGTCTCATTATGAATAATTTGCGTAAACACCATCTGTAGTTCTACACAATTTGTGGAAAAATGTCCTCAAAATAAAACAAAATGGAACATAACGGGATAGGGCGTAGGCGTTTTCGCTAGGATAGGCGTAAGTTGATTGCATAACATAATCCTCAAAATGTATACACATAACGATAAAGTATAACATAGCAGCGTGTAACATAACTGCGTAGGTGATGTATTCATACAGTCTATATCATACAGTCTTTACGCTCTTTTTAGTCGTTCGCACACATCATCGTAAAACCGTGACCGAATGGTCGCATTCACAGAGTTTTTTCATAATAATGGTGCATTCAGATTCAGAAACATTTGTTTCATACAATAATAGTATCATGCATATTTTTTCGAAGTTTAAAATTATCACAAAATTTATTGAACTAAATCCCGAATTATCCTATTATGAGAATCCATGTACTGCTCTTTGGTCAGAAGAATGGACTGTTGCCATGGGAAAAGCTCTCAAAAAGATTTTTACGAGCAACAAATCATCAAAAAAGTTCTTTACTTCACGAAATCCATGTATTCCTGTTTTTAATCGACCAGTTTGTCACAAGATAAATTCCACAAGGTTTGATTCTATGATAGTATTTAAAAACCATGAATATTTTAATTACAAAAATAATTCTTATACGATATTGCAATGTTTTTTATTTTTTTTGTGTGGGAAATCGAAACGAGTTCGGCAAAGCTAACCCTTTTCATATGCTTCGTTTTTAAAAGTCGTAGTACAGAATACTCATTTTATGGCCTTCTTAGCGGTATATAAATGATTCATTATAACTTTGCTTTAAAATGATGAATAAAAGTGAAAAAATACAGTTTAGTGACGCAGTTACTTCGCAATGTATCGTCCAGACTTACGCGAATGCTAAATACCAAGGCTTGGTTAACTATTTTTTTCTGGGAAAACGGTGTAATTATATTAGACTACACAGGGTGCGCAGTTATCTTGCGAACTTCGTTCTCGAAAACGATAGGTCCTATGATAGGTCCTATCTGGGTTTAAAAAAACGTTTCGTGATAGTTTCGTGGGCGGTGGGGGGACGGGTGCGCAAACCAGCGGCCATAACTATTACCGTAAGAGGCCATTCACAATATTAGTAATGCGACATTATGCACCTGAATATGTAAATAGAAACCAACAAAGGCCCCTTAGAAGCCGGATCACATGCAAAACGATGCAATCTGAAGTTTATAAAATATGATCATACCAATGGACTTAGTCGACTCTTTAATGAATCTTTCATCAACAATTGTATCTTCATCAACGGCAAACCAACTCCGTCTCCAGGTCCATTTTCAACTAAAAGTACGCACAATTACGGCTGGCATAATCGCACAGAAATAATTTTATGGAAAATAACTAAACTGGAAACATACTGTATACCGCATGGTTGCGCTCAGAATGGCGGGCTTTTAGCAATATTCATATCTCTGTTTTTGCTATTTTGGCATAAACGCGGTAGTCTGAGCTCCAACACACGGTATATTGACAGATTTGAGATGATACTTCATGAATCGTGAACAAAGGNTACTAGGTATAAAATTTTCAGAGTTTCTGGAGCATTTTTTTAACATTCGATTTCCCAGACGGCTACTCTACACATAGTCTACCAATCAAATGCTTCAAATTTGTAGATCTGGCTTATTTTCCAGACAAACAGACAAAAACCCTGGCATCGCCAAGTAAGGGCCCTGTAACTTGACTCTTTAACACCAGCTAACCAAATTTGACTTAGTGGACGACACAAAAGTAAAGGACTCGGGAAGGGAATTTCGTCTCATTTATAGTCCTTAAATTTTTTTTGGCAAAACCGGCCCTCACTTAGCGACTTGACGATTTTTTCGAAAAAACCGACCCTTACTTGACGACTTTTGACCCTTACTTGGCGTCAAAATTTTTTTTTCAAAAAAAAACCGACCCTTACTTGGCGGCCCCCGGCCCTTACTTGAGAAAGTGGCCCGTACTTGGCGGGCCCTTACTTGGCGGCCCCTCTGTAAGTCTTGATTTTAGAGTTTTATTTGGAAAATGTTGACAACGACTCGTAACTTCTTTGGCCCGATAGTGCCATAAACTTAGTTTCAAAACAAAACATTTTTTTAATTTGTCTTTGTATTTTATTGCCGTACCTCAGGGATATATAATTGTATACGGACTGTATAAGTATATACTGTGTACATTTTGAGGAAAATGGTTGGTAGCCACTACAAAAAAAATCATAACAACACAGATGTCGAAACAAACAACGACACCGCGAAAATGTTCATTGGACTGTACTAATGGAACTTGCAAAAAGGGATTCAGGTATGACTATTGTGTCTGCTTCAGTGGTTATACCTACAACCAACAACGCCGCATATGTCAAAGGATTATACCTATTCCAACGTCAACAACGACAACCAAAACTGAACCAACAACAACCAAAACTGAACCAACGACAACAAAAACTGAACCAACGACAACAAAAACTGAACCAACGACAACGACAGCAACTTCAACTACACCAAAGACGATGACGTTAACCACTTCAACATCAACGACATTAATGGTTCCAACAACGACAACAACATCAACCAAATCAACCTCAACAACATCAACGTCAACTACATCAAGCATGTCAACGACAACAACAACAACAACACCTGTCGTGAATACCTGTTCACTGAAATGTGAAAATGGAACTTGCATCATTGGATACCGTGTGCCCGATTACTGCGTATGTAATGAAGGATTTATTTACAGTATGGACCGGAGAATATGCCTGAAAAAGTTTTCTGATTTGCGAACATCAACAACATCAACTACCTCGACATCAACAACATCAACGACGTCAACAACACCAACAACATCAACGATGTCAACAACATCAACAAGATCAACGGCGTCAACAACATTAACGACGTCAACAACATCAACGACGTCAACAACATCAACAACATCAACAACATCAACAACATCAACAAAATCAACAACATCAACAACATCAACAACATCAACAACATCAACAACATCAACAACATCAACAACATCAACAACATCAACAACAACCACTTTTCCGACGCCCCAAACTGAATTGTCATGGTCGTGTTCACTTGAATGTGAAAATGGAATTTGTATCAATGGATATAGTTCACCTGATTATTGTGTTTGTGATAGTAGTTTCGTATTCAATAAAGAGCAACGGATCTGCGAAAATACGAAATCAACCAAAGATACATCAACAACATCAACAACATCAACAACATCAACAACATCAACAACATCAACAACATCAACAACATCAACAACAACTTTAGTCATATTAACGACTGCAACAACTAATACGGTTGCAATATGGAGTTTGGTATAACATAAGTAATATTTAAGCATCAAACAATCAAATACACCGCTAATTATTTACCGCTAAAAAACAAATCTGATGTATTACAGGGGATAGGCCAATTCCGGAACGCCTGGCCCGATTCTGGAACGCCTATTATTTCCTTAAAGAAAAAAGTCCAGTTCCGGAACGATTTTTTCTAAAAAAAGATTTGAAGTCCCATTCCAGAACGGAAAAGTCCAATTTATGAACGGTTTTATTATCGAAAAATAAAAAGTCGAAAAAAAAATCAAACTCAAACATAAATTGAACTGAGCTCGGCTGTGCTGGGCTGTGTTCTCGGGCCTGAAAAAAAAATACTTTCCTGCTTATTCGGTGATACGGTGTTATAATGACTCCTACCGTTCATCTCCTACCATTCATCGGGAAAATCGCAAAGCCTTCCGAAATTTGATTGCCCCTGGTTACCGGTACCTCAAATCCCCTCTTATAGGGGCCCTCTATCACTTGTTTATTCAGCTGGACTTCTATTTAAATCGACATATGTTATACCCACTAAAGTTCTTGGTCTACTTGTGACTGCGACTATTCTCCACCACGGAAAACAAGATATTGCATTTCTAGGTTTGATTATTTAATGGTTGAAACTTGTTATTGATACTAACAAACCGTGCGAAAGTATTAAAATTGAGCTAAACATCACCTTTTCCCAAAACAGATGGATAAATATTCAATTTTGTAAAAACAATCAATGATTAGATATCTGTGGAAAAAAAAGATATCTATTGAAAAAAAACCCTCGCAAGCTTATTTATCAAATATAATTTAGTTGCGGCTCGATGAAAAATGAAGCAATGCAATGTCCAGAGGATGATTGTCGAACGTACGAACCGTCGGCCTACGACGGCGACTATTTTTATTCCGATGACGACGAAATTAATGACTATATCCTTGGTCCTAATATACGAGATCAACTCTCAAACATTAAATCAACCCCAGGCCGGGAATAAACTTTCGGTTTATTCAGCACTTAACTCGAACGTCTACAATTCTCCTGGTAGGCTCAAATAGGACTGTCTCGCTAGTACTTTTTTAATGGCTATTACAGCAAAACGTATATTTACCAAAACAACAAGGTACAGATTAGATTCAGGCCTGTTGGGGCCATAGTACGGCACCGTCGGTATCTGGTAAAAATGTGCCGCCGACAGTTTATATATAAATATATATTGCAGTTTTACAGACTGGTAATTCGACGACATATACTGTATACGTCGTCGGATTACCCTTTCTCCAGCAACACATTATCCTGATTACGACGGTTCCCGTAGGAGGCACATCCCTTAAAACCTTGTGATAAAGTCAAAATTTAACCTGAGCACCCCATAATGTTATGTTTATACATTTAAAATACAACTTTAGTACACATTATAGTATACATTATTATAAAACTACAGTTTTTTGACGAGTGTACGAGATAACCAGCCCAAACCCTCAACTGATTACTCACGTGAAAAGGTACACCCAATAATTAAACAATTATTTTAAAATTCGTAAAGGATTTTAAAACTTATTCGTATCTGCCTCACCTGACTTATCCCGACAATTAAAAAAATTGAGAATTTTTCTATCTGTGCGCCGCCGATGGACAATGTACGGGGTCAATTTTTAATTGCTTTTGCTGATCCAGGAAACTTCTAAAATTTTGTTATTCGTACGTGTAATGTTTCAATACACGAAATTCGTAAATTATGTATAATTCGTTAAAACAGATTCACGATGACCCATTGAGACTTTTCAGACTTTTCTGGACGGAAAAAAAAAATAGAATTCTCTGAAACTCATATATATGATGCAGTTTGATGCGTAGATTACGTTGATGAAGTAAAAAATTTGAAAGAGGAGACACGTTTTGGCGCTAGAGAGGGCCAAAAGTTTTTTAGTCGTCTCTTATTTCTTCATTTTTGAGATGACTGTTTAAATTTATATAAAAAATAGTACCTTAGTTTAGGACCCCGCACTTTGACGGGCACAGATTTCAAGAAATCTCTCTAATGTTAATATTATCCAAAAGACTAATTTTATCAACAGAACTCAAAATAAAACTGCTTTGTAACTGATAAAGTTAATATCTTATTAATTTACTGTAAACAGTGCACATGTGTTTTACATATCACTTTTTCGGCGTATTTGTACAACAAATACAAATAAAATACCTAGTTGATTGAAAATTATTCTGCTGTTATAATTTTGGATCATGAATAATAATTTAAGTGAAAATGAAATTATTATTCTTTATCACAGGAGTTGAAATAAATGTACTTTTTGCGTCAGTAGTTCTTCCGACAGAGATGTGAATACCAGGGATGGAAAAAAACGTGTTATTTCGGCCAAAATGCAATCACACTCATAAAATCACGGAAATCCCAAAATCCCAAACATTTCAATCACAATCACGCGAAAATCACGCTGTGATTCGCAAAAACCGGCTAAAATCACAAAAAATGTAATTTTGGTGTGATTGGGGAATTTTTAATCACAATCACGCAAAAATCACGCGAAAATAACAAAAATCACATTTCATTTTTTTAATTAACAATGTTATATGTTATAATAAAATGTTATAAAAATAATGCCAAATTTGACTTTAGCGTGATTAATTTATTAAAAAACCGATAAAAAACCTGTAATATTTCAGACTTTTTACCGAAAAATACGATTTGTACTAGTCAATTTGTTAAAAATTGTATCAAATTTGGACTCTACGCCTCAAATTACTCTTAGAAGCAGAAAAACTGACGCATATCAACAATGATTTGTCGAAAACCGACTACTTCCGGTCAAAACCGGTAAAACTCAAAACCCCCAAGAAATTGTGATTATGAGTGTGATTTTTGTGATTGAATTTTGATCCCTGGTGAATACCATTACTGACTCAAACTGTGAGAAGCTAGAATTAATTTGACACTATACCAGGCCCGCTTTAGAGAAGAAAAAATAAGGGTTGCCGAGCAAAAAAAAAAATCGAAAAAAAAAACTGTCAAAGCCACTTTGTAGGAAATGAAAAGTTAGGTTTTAAGATTTTTGTCCGTTTGCGCCCAAGTTCAACCGATGACGTCATAATCGCAAATAATGACTCAGAACGGTCCGAAATTTTTTTTTGGGCGTATCATAATTAGCGGCGAAAAAAAATTAGGGAATTTGAAGAACTTTATTTTACGACCATCAGAACGTCCAAAACTGACGATTTTGAGATTCTCATATACCCTGTAACGTTGAACAGCGATATTGTGCTGCGTCATTGTCTATGATGAGANCAACAACGTCAACAACATCAACAACATCAACAACATCAACAACATCTACAACATCTACAACGTCAACGACGTCAACAACATCAACAACAATCACTTCTCCGACGCCCAAAACTGAATTGTCATGGTCGTGTTCACTTGAATGTCAAAATGGAATTTGTATCAATGGATATAGTTCACCTGATTATTGTGTTTGTGATAGTAGTTTCGTATACAATAAAGAGCAACGGATCTGCGAAAATACGAAATCAACATCAACAACATCAACAACATCAACAACATCAACAACATCAACAACATCAACAACATCAACAACATCAACAACATCAACTTTAGTCATATTAACGACTACAACAACTAATACGCTTGCAATATGGAGTTTGGTATAACATAAGTAATATTTAAGCATCAAACAATCAAATACACCCCCAGCCTGGGGGCCCCAGGTACTACTTTTTGAGATTACCGCTAAAAAAACAAATCTGATCTATTACAAGGGATAGGCCAATTCCGGAACGCCTGGCCCGATTCTGGAACGCCTAAGGAAAAAGTCCAGTTCCGGAACGATTTTTTTTTAAAGATTTCCCATTCCAGAACGGAAAAGTCCAATTTATGAACGGTTTTATTTTCGAAAAATAAAAAAGTTAAGTCTCATTTCGGAACGCTTGTACTGTTATAACCAGGAGTCGGCATAAGTCAGAAAAAATGAGCTGTGCTGCGCTGTCCTCTTGGGCTCGAAAAAAAAAATCGAGCTGCGCTCAGCTGTGCTCTCAAAAATAAAATGAAATCCCCTCTTATAGGCGCCGTCTATCACTTGTTTATTCACGTAAACTTCTACTGGTATTCGATACTGGTATTATATACTTCGATACTGGTAGTATATTCGATACTGGTAGTATATAAATCAGTATATAAATCAGTATAATACCAGTATATAAATCAATATATGTTATACCCATTAAAGTTCTTGGTCTACTTGTGACTGCGACTATTCTCCACCACGGAAAACAAGAAATTGCATTTCTAGGTTTGATGTGCATAGCATTTAAATGGTTGAAACTTATTATTGATACCAACAAACCATGCGAAAGTATTAAAATTGAGCTAGACATCACCTTTTTCCAAAACAGAAAGATAAATATTCAATTTTGTAAGAGCAATCAATGATTGGATATCTGTGGAAAAAAGTTACGAACCACCAAAACGGGTGGAAGCCGTGTCTAAATATTAAAAAAAACACTCGCAAGCTTATTAATATTTATCCAATATAATTTAGTTGCGGCTCGATGAAAAATGAAGTAATGCAATGTCCAGAGGATGATTGTCGAATGTACGAACCGTCGGCCTACGACGGCGACTATTTTTATTCCGATGACGACGAAATTAATGACTATATCCTTGGTCCTAATATACGAGATCAACTCTCAAACATTAAATCAACCCCAGGCCGGGAATAAACTTTCGGTTTATTCAGCACTTAACTCGAACGTCTACAATTCTCCTGGTAGGCTCAAATAGGACTGTCTCGCTAAAACTTTTTTAATGGCTATTACAACAAAACATAAATTTAACAAAACAACAAGGTACAGATTAGATTCAGGCCTGTTGGGGCCATAGTAAGGCACCGTCGGTATCTGGAAAAAGTGTGCCGCCGACAGTTTATATATAAATATATATTGCAGTTTTACAGACTGGTAATTCGACGACATATACTGTATACGTCGTCGGATTACCCTTTCTCCAGCAACACATTATCCTGATTACGACGGTTCCCGTAGGA
>SCLG01000062.1:414482-424546 GCA_004367875.1 Oikopleura albicans
TTCTCTGTTAACTAAATTTGGTAGATGAACCCAAACGAACTTGACTAAACGTATTCAAAAAGTGCTCTCATTTGGGCACGAAATCATAACCTAGCCGAAATTCAGACCACAAAACCGGGAGAATAATTCAAAAAAATATTAAATATATTTGGATTGCTAAAATGTGACAACGTGCGATTTGTCAAGTGCTTGGAAGAGTAATGAACCGTTTTGCTCAGAATTTAGACTTCAAGAATGCGCTCATCAGATAGCGTTTTTTTTTCTAATTGGCCGCTTGAGTCCAAGTAAGCTCTTCCTCAGCAAATTTGATTGCGGGGAACTTTATCAAACCCGTTCTTATAACCGTTGATACAATCTTCGCAGTCGTATCGGTGAATTATTTCTGAAAATAATAATAATGCACACACGTTGAGACGTAGGAAACCATGTTTAGAATTTTGACGTGGAAATTACCCCATATAAATATATGTATCTGTCAGTTATACCTATCTAGTATGGGGTATCAAGTATATCTATAAAGTATACACTACCTGACCCTATTTTTTCTGGCTTGAGGTTATGTGACGGGCGGCATAATTTGTAAAAAGAAGCTTAACTATTTTAGTAGATTTTTTACTTGTCTAAAAGTATACATGTATTTCTTTAACGTTAAAAACAGAAAATAATTTCATTATAATTATATAATAAGATATTTGTGCGTTGTTGTTTTAAAATGATTCAGTTATCGATTGCTGAGCAATGAGTTTACGAATGAATAGTACTTTATATGACATAAACTATAGGTACATAGCTTTAAATCAAAAAATATTTAGAACCCTTATTTATATGGAGCCATGCGTCTTTTGTTTGGTGTACCAAAATGCCAAAGCTGGAGAAATCATGTATCAAGATGAGAGCTAAGTTCGAAATTCGGCCAAGAATCTCAATAATTTTTTTTTTCAAAATAGTTTTCGAAAGTGGTTGGATTTTTTATTATTTTAAATATTTCTAAAACTTCTTCAGTCTCAAACATTTTCGAAGTCGTCTTATCGAACTGAGGGCATGTTGGTTATTGTCCTTACGCCACGAATAGCTAACATCATGATTCATTTGATAATTTATGAAATGTGAATGATGAAACTTACAGGCTAATCTATTTTTATTCAAGTTATTATAATTCGAACTGAAGACAGAAATTTCATATTTGAATCCATTACTTCTGAAAAATATCCTCGACCTTGTCGTTTACTTGTGTGTCCAATCGATCACTTGGAAGACATCGGCAACGTTTTGGACTTCGAACTAGTGAATTCACTTTTTAATTCGTTGAATAATTATTTTGCAGAAGCCAATGGAGAAATATTAGGCATCGGTTCATTTTGAGAGATGATTAGTTTCATTTTGAGGTGTTTCGTTTTTTTTTAATCCATACTATTCACTAAAATATTAGTGATTGCGAAATTCCCGCTCGCTGTTTTATCCGGCCACCTTTTTGCATACTGAGGTACTGAGCCTCAGTAACTGCAGGTTTAATTTAAAACAAGTCATGGATAATGTTTTTTAGCGTTTTCTACAATAAAAATGATCATAAGACACACTTTTTTTATGAATGGTCGTGGGTCTCAATGAACCGGTGATCGATCCGGTTCACGAATATGCAATTGGGTTTCATCGGGCTCCACATAATTCAATTATGCACATTCATCTACACTGCGTATACCCTGTTAGTTCGTTAACGCCTTCAGAATCCAGTCATCTTTTCAACCCTGGCTGGGTTTCTGCTTCACATTGGTTGACAAACCATAACTGACAACAATGATTGAATGTAATGATTCAAATAAACGTTAAGGCGCGCTCAGGCCGGTTTTGCTTAATAATGCTTAATAATTGCTTAATAATGCTTAAGTGCTTAAGGACGAAAATTTCATGTTTTTCATGCGTTTTAACTATACCCCGTGTAATTTTATCAAAGTTAAAAGGGTAAAATTTGGCGGATCGAAGTGAATAAGTAGTCTCAAGAATATCGAACTGCGCGGACGAGTAACAAAAAATCAGATTTCAATAATGTTTCATTTACCGATAAAAACTTTGGTATTCACAAATAATAACGAGTGGTGACTTTTATTTAGGAGTCCGTTTTAGATAATCCTTCCGCTGAAGTGATAGCATCTCCATCGGATTTGGGAATTTCGTTGTACGAAGACAGTATTTGACAATTACAACCGCGGTTAACCGTAAGGTTTTCCTGATTTTTGGTTTATGATTAACCTGATTAGAGCTGAGTATCCGTACATGATATTTCTCAATAAATACATCTGGTTACAGATGGTTAACCATGGTTTATAAACAATAAACAAAAGTGGTCCACAATTTTTTTCAAGTTAACGAGTTTCTACTCTTCTGGTGGTTAGGGTTAAAGAGAGGGTTAGGGTTTAAGTTAGGGTTCCATTAATAACTCTTGTGTACGGCTGATACTTAAAAGTAAATTTTGGCCTTTCAATCAATAACGGAACCCTAACCCTAATCCTTTTGCTCGAGTGAGGGGGAAAACCTAGGATTTTGGGCAACATTTCGAGCTTGAGCAACGATATTTCCTCATTTCCTTCCTTCTCACTTGGGTAAATTATTATAATTTTTTTCTTCGAAATGAAAGTTACCTTAGTTGACGAGATAAAGCTGCAGGTGGACGGATAAACCCTTTAATTTGGGAAAAAAAAGTGGCCGAATAAGCGCACAAGTGGCCAAAGTAGCCGGATAATAGCAGCGGATAAAGTCAAGACGGTGTAATACACTTCTCTGATTGACAATACTTTCAAAAATTTTATTACAAATTATTATTATTATCATATTTCGAAACTTCAGTATTTTTTAACTCACGTAAGTCGAAAATAGTTCAAAGCAATTGAATTTTTGAGAACCTATAATGTCACGCGCTTTTTTCGAGAAAACTACATTCTAAAGTCCGTAAAAATAAATGTTGTGAAATTGTTTTTTGAACCAGGACAAAGCAATGAACAAAAACTAATGTGACCATGCCCTGGTCCAGGTTTGTGAGTCACGACTTTTATACCCCGATCTCGAGTTTTGGACTTCTTTTTTACCTAACCAACTTTATGATGCGATTAAACGCGCAGCAAGTAAATCATATTTTGGTCATGGCCTTTCAAAATGTTATAAATTGCGAATAAATAAAATTTCATTTTTTGGGCGAATTCAAGAAAAGCGGCCTTAATCTCTTAATCTTATTTCAAAAACGCCATTATTTAGCCGATGCCATCAGAAGACAGTTACAAACCGTTTGGCAAGCAGAGGCAACTGACTTTCAAGAGATAAACAAACAGTTTTATGGTTTACGTTTTCTTTCGAGTTTTTTTTAATTTAAAGTCAAACTTAAGATATATTGAGCTAGAATTCGTTGCATTGCCATCGCGGTTTTCCCAAGAAAACGTCTCTCGCAAAAAAGCCAGAAAAAATTATTTGCACAAAAAATTTTTCGCAGAAAATGTATCTCGCATAATTTTTAGCGAAAATCGTCCGAAAATTGTTCTAACGGTCATCCTTATGTTAAATCTTACTCGCAGAATAAGCTTTAAGTACAACGGGGGCTCGTTACGGGGCACAATACGTATTTCGCAAAAAAATCTTTAAGTCTTCAAAAACAATCACAGATAGCTTCACGTATGGAAATAACAAAAAATAAATTTTGCAAATATTTACTCCTTTTGAATTTATTGTGTTTGTCTTTTGGTGTTTGAAACACTTTAAAATTCTTCAGAGGCAATTGTGCAACACTATGCCAGAATTTACTCGACAAAAAACTTTTTTTTAGACATTGTCCTAAATCAAAACAATATGTATGACTTTTTGACTACACTAAGGGACTCTTTTTGTTATAATGATAATAATAGTCTCCTAGTAAATGCCCAGTGCACATTGTTTTATACTCGACGCATGCCGTAGGACTCCTACTGTGGGAGGTTTAAAGCAGGAGATTTTAACTACTACCAAAATGTTTGTTTGGGCAGTACTATTTGAAGAAATGAAATAAAAAATCGTGTTTATGTGATGAAGTTATAAGTTATAACTTATAACTGACGGTTACCATTGGCACAACCTAAATCTGGCCAAAATAGCAAAATATTCCTTATCTTAAAAACGGCCAAAATTCAAATGTCGAATCTTGAAAAAAATAGAAACGTTAAAACGGCGCAACACTAAAGTCTAAATAAAAAATTAAATTGTTAACCTAAGAGCGTTAACTTAATCGCGAAATTAAATATCGCAAACCAGCGCTTGCGGAGGTGGTTTTGTAACAAAACTTTTGTTGGTGTAATTTCAAAAAAAGGAGCAAGCTTGTTCAGTGCTGACCAACTTTTAAAAAAGTTCGGAAAGAAAAACTTTTTTAGTTAACGATATACAGCCTCGTACAGCTTTCGTAAATCCCGACTTTCCCGGGATATTTTGAGCACTTTCCCGGTCCCGAAATTCCACGGGACATTTTCACTTCAAAGCTATTTTTACCTAATTAACACGATCAAACCAAAAAAAGCGACAAAAAAAATTTTCCAAAAAATTTTTAAAAAATATTAGTGAATAGCTTTTAAAATTTATGTTCCGTTTATCGATTCAATCAGGCAATTCGACCCGAACTACTTTCGATTAGCGCAGAGCTCTTTACCCAACGTTACCAAACTTTTTACTTTAGATTTCCGTTTTGGCGTTGAAACAAGTTTCGTGTTTGTCGAAACAATGGTATCCAAATACTTGTACAAGCACTTTACATGAAAGGAAACAAAATGCTTTCTGAATTGGGCTTTGCTCGAGTTCTTTGTCAGTCAACACACGTAAAAACATGGCCATTTAGGTCATTTCTGTGGCATATTAGTCCTCCACCCATTTCGGACAATGTTTGATTACAAGTAAACCTTTACGCAATGCGCACATCGCGGAATTTCGTTAAATAACTGTGTCTATAGCGGATTTAAGCGTGGCGAATTACTTTAAGTGCAATAACAATACCTCTCCAAAAAGATAATTCCAAAACTCAAACCTAATCAGTTATGTTAACAATTTGTGGTTGTCTAAAGACTTTTTTTTGTATACCTGTCAGTTGTTCAATTAATATAACAGTAAGGCAACAGAGACAACATAAATAGTTTACGGTAGACATTGATAGATCGAAAATTTAGGTGCGCGCGTAGTTGATGAAAGTGGTCAAGACAAAATTGTTTGCGTAGGTTGACACGTTCAAATAGCTCTATAGCCTACACTGTATAGACTATAGGGCTCATAGTAGGCCAAAATATTTTTAAAGTATGATTATGGGATAGTTTGAAACGCTCTCAGTTTCAATTTGTTCATAGCAGTTTTGAGGAGGAATCAAACTGGTGGGCAAATGTTTTCAGAAAAATTAAAAAAAAAACTGAGGTGCTAGAACTGCTCTCGGATATATTCCGAAAAAATGAACAAATTTTTTTATGGATCACTAGAAAATTGTCAAAAGGATTTTTCGATTTCCCCATGTTTATCGTATCTACCTGGTATATATTGCCGACAATATGGTTTAAATTTAGGAGTTAAATACAAAAGTTAAAATATACTTGCATTAGACCTATTTTACATTTTTGTTTTCTAAACGACCCAGAATACGGTAACTAAAAAAAAGATCAAACTAAATTTTGAAAGAAAATTACTTTGCTTCGGTTCTAAAAGATCGATGCGACATCAAAGGTGTTCAAAAAATGCGGTCAAAATGTAGACAATGTTTTTGAGTTCTGCTTTTAATCTGGCGGGCAAAATCTATAATTTGCCACAGGTTCTTCAAATTACTTGCCGACATAATTGTCAGATACTTGGAGAACGTTTTTCTTTCAATGTAGAAATAATAATTATATTTAAATCATTACAGAACAGTAGAATTATCGGCTCCACAAGGACCTGATCGATTTTTTTTTTGTTACTCTTTAATACAGTCTTTTCTTTCTATATTTGATGTCAAAAATTCACTGCGCTTTTTCTGGCTGTTTTTAGTCGTGATTAGCGCAATTTCCGTCTATTAAAACTAAACCCGATGAGCCATTAGGAACGGTATTTGGTATTTGGGCCAATCGCGATTTTTTTCAAAAAAAAACAAACTGATACATACAAAATATAAAACGCGTCAACCCACGTCTCGATGTAAACCGACGCGTCGGTTTGAGGAATAAAAGGTTGATTTGGGCCATCAGCGCCCCTAGAGAGCTGTTTGAACCTGTCAACCTACGCACCAGAAAAACTTTTGCGTCACTTACAGCGCAGGCGGTACATCCAAATATCTCAACTTTTGATAAAACAAATTTAATCAATTTTTCATCGCGATTGGTCCATTTCTACCAAATCTCCCAATAGAGTTATAAGTTCATATTTACGGTTTGGGTTTTGATAATATGTTGGAATCATCAGACACGTCTGGAACAACTCGCTGAATTTTGCTTGTTCAAATTGACACTATGTTGATTTTTATCCCGAAGGATTTCAGGTTATTTGTACTTCAATAATTTGGGTTTATTTAATAAAGTTATTAATAGAGTATCATAAAATACGGAAGATGGTTTATTATGGAACGTGTTTCAGTTTCCATTTGCCCGGTTTCGTATAAATACAACACAGTCCAAACCACGTTTTTCTGTTCCATGAAGTTGCATGGCATGGCATCTGTTGCGTAAATCGTTTAATAATAATTTTGTGGGTTATATTTAGTTTAGTTCGAAAGATTTTACATAGATTAATTGCAGTTAATGTGGTTCATCAAGAGCGGATGAAACTCACATTTCAAGTCACGATTCTTTTTGGCCACAATTTTTGCAAAAAAAAATCACAAGCTCCGGTAGAAACGAGGAAATTGCGATTTTGTTGAATAAAACTGGCGTAGTCAAGCTGTAGAACTCATCAAACTAAGATGTGATTATTCCAATTTTGATTCGGTCCACAAGGGTCCACAAGAGAGCTGTTTAAAATTAAAAATCTGCGCAAAAGAACGGGATTTTTCTGCCACAATTGAAGCGAAGGTGAAACGTCCAAATGGGCTAAAAGTTGGGAGAAATTGGCTTAGCTTAACTTTGGTAGGCCAAAATTTTCGTTGCCTTAGCTTGGTTTATTTTGCATAAGCCAAGTTTATCCAAGGTAAGCCATGGCATTTACAATTCGCGGGCCGACACCTGGTCGACACAAGGTGGAAATCTACCGGATGTAATTTTTTTTTCGGTCATACCTTTTACGGTATATGATTTTTAGTGTGTCTCATTTTTCATCTTGTACTTATTCATACGGTTTCAGTTATCATATTAGCGTATACATTTAAATTTATTAATTAAACTCACCGAACACTAAAAGAACTGGCCTCATCTGGTGAATAATTTTACAATCTATCAAATTAATATATCTTCTGGTTTAGACTACTATATATCCCATGTTTCGTACAAAAAGAATAAGGTAAAAATTTGCATCTGGACAAAAAAAAACTATTTTTACTCTATATAATGCAGTCTACGGAGAAATATTTGCGTGAAGTGTGAGATTGATTTTGAATTAATTAATTCTTGGTACAATGTTAAGGTGCACGAGAAATAATTTTTGTTCGTTTTATTACAATTATATGATATAAAATTAACCCTCAAAAATGCCTTTCATCAATATCAAAGTGACGGTTTTTTTTATAAATTAATCGTAACGAAAAAAAAAATTGGAAAACCAGAAGCGTTTGTAGGGTTGGGATAATCTAGATCACGTATGTCGTAGAATATGTAATAGTCTTGCTTGATTCAGAATACATTCTTGAGATTCAAACGAGTATCGGTTTGTTACTTACCAATGAGATTTCGAATAGCGTAACGCATTATTATCTTTCATAGCCAAAGGTTGTCCTTTTATATTCAAGAAAATTGATAGAACGAGTAAAATACGCCGTGTTATTTTCTAGAATTAAAGCGGCAACTTTTGAGCCTAGACGTATAATAAACAGTTACAGACGCCAGCGCCGTAAACGCGGAGCGTCTGTAACTGAATTACAAGCACGCCTATTGGCTCATGCTTTTTATAGGCGCCTCCTATTGGCTAAGTATAGTTAGCATTCAGGAATTAGTACCTATCGCCCCGTTGACATAGTGAGAACGTCGAAATCAGGTTTGTACCAAAAAAAGTTAAGTTGATAGCTTTCGGTTCTTACGCATCCTTGAAAACCGTAATTCATATCGAGGTTTTCAAATTTAGATTAATTTGACAAATGATAAGTTACAAACGTCGGGACAGCTTGTCTTGATAAAATGTATAGATGACATCAATATTGAAAAAATTAGAATTTTTTTTTGTGGTTTCGGCTATATTTAGAAATCAGATTCATCAGATATTAACGAAAAAAGAGTCTTGATATTTTTTTATAAATTGAAAAGTTTCTTTCTCGCCGAATTCCGTTGATTTAGAAGGGTCGTTTAGTGATGGATTAAACGGCATAAATAAAGACTGTTTTGTCATCACATACCGATAACCGCGGTTAACTGATGTCGCTAACTCCCAGATAATCATCTGAATAAAAATTGTTTATTTTGTGTTTTTTTCTCTATTCATCGGAACTGAGGGAAGTCAAGCACGTGAAACATTGATTAGGAGTTCCTATTCTTATAAACAGTGCGTATTGAACACAAAATTGGCCCGTTTATCAAAAGTTACAATTTAACGGTGATGCGGTTGAACCGCGGTTCATTGTTGGTGTCCAATTCTAGAATTATTTTTTCAAACGAATGCGCATTAAGTGGTGTTGATGTATGTTAGTAAATTAATGGGAAGGGAAATAATTGTGTTTTTGGTTATTATCAATGTTAAAACGAAGGATTTCATTAGACTTTTTTGGATCAAAAATAGGAATCTGGGAAATAGGAATATGGGAAAAGTCACCGGAAAAGATGGATTTCGCAAGCTGAGTACAATGAGTTTTTTTTTTGGTGTGATGGAACAGGTTTTTAGTAATGCTTCCGTCTGTAACGGAAGTTATTATTTAATAAAAATGTGAGAAGACAACATGAAGAAAAAAAAATCTAAAAGGTAATTTTAAAATTGCATAATTGAACTCTCATGAAGCAATAAAGATTACTATCGCTGCATCTGTTGGCGTTCATTTGTTACATTGTTATGGTTTGACAAACACGATCATTTTGAATTTACAAGCCGAATGACAAAAAAAAAAAGATTTCGTTGAACTTGATCCGTCAAATAGCTTCATTCTTATGAGAAAATTAGAATGGGAGAAATCGAAAAATTAAATCTCCTATGTGCTCTACGAATTTACATTTTCGTGGAAGTTCTTTACTGATGATTAAGCGTCATCTTGACCGGTTACTACACGAGTAGAAAAGCGAGGTGTTGTTTTTTCGTTTTTCTGCTTGTTCATTAAGATTGTTAAATGCACGCGAAACAAATCAACCAATCAATAATTAAAATGAAGTAACTTTTTTTCACTCTTTGTAAAATGAAAGATTAACTGTATTTTATTAACAATTAAGAATATGGTTCGGATTCACTTATCTATGACGTTATTTTCACATGTTGTCTTAAAATAAGGTTAACTTTCAATGACAGATAAATTCGGAGAATTATTAAGCCAAAAATGCAAAGCGCCAGGGTGATATTGACCCTAAAAGCTACAGATTTATTCTTTTAATAGTTTACCATTATCCAGTACCCGGTATTTTTGCGAGAAGCACCATGCAAATATGAGTTAATTGGTTCACTACATAGTTCACAATACAGTTTCTAATTACGAGGACCATATTGGTGATACTATTTATTCTAGCTGGTACCATGGTCCATAGAACATTAGGGGTAATGTTAAATTGTAATAACAACCACACTTTACAAATTGTAACATTATGTTCATGCCGTGTCTTGGGTTTTATATTTGTGTTAATCTTCAACAGGTGTGGAACTAACATTATTGTTTCAGCTAGCATTGTCATTTTAGGTTATGGTTACGACAATTTGACAACATTTAAAACAAACTTTTTACGTAAAATGGTTCGTTTTTTTTAAATCTCAAAACTTTGATGTTCAAATAT
>SCLG01000062.1:434758-448330 GCA_004367875.1 Oikopleura albicans
TTTTTCTTTATTTTTAATCCTTTACCCGAATAAGGCACGATCTGAATAATGAGTTTAAATCCGAAGAAGATCACTTTTAAAACTAGGTACGTATTAATCGTCAACATAAGTGATCAAACTACATATCGTAAATTTCCTCAGAATTTAACGGAAGTGACGCTGTTTCAAATTAACAGGTTGTCCAGAAAATTACTGTACAGGCGAAATTAATCCTGAGTGACAAAAGTATGTCATTTGAGCATCGGAAAATTGCCGAAGCCACAATTAGCCTAATCTTCGGACGTAACTATTATTTTCTACTTCGGACGGATATGATCTCGTTCAATTCGCCAAAAAACAATAGAATTATTCATGCGTTTTTTTTTTGAGTTTGCATTTTTTATAAAAAAAGATCATTGTTTTTTTTTCATTTAAGACAGATTTGTAAACTTATTTATTACTACGTTAACGTTTCATGTTTTTTGGTTAATCTAAAATTACCGAATCGAAAAAACTTGTCGACAAACTGTACAGGGGTGATAAGGTCTGACATATTGACCGCTATAACGTCGAGTCCTTTTTTTCATGAATCATGTCTTTTTGGGCTAATAGCTCCCACTGGTGGTAGATTTGTTTCTGTAGAAATCTTACCTTTTTTAAAAAGTCTTTTTACACTTTTGTTTTACAGAATTATGTCTTTTTCATGTTTTTCGAATTAAGGTCAGTTTTTTGAACTCGACCTTATAAATCCACCCCTGTATTATTCATTAAACCGCCATTTAATTGTTTGTTTGAAACGCGATTATTAAATTTAAAACTTTAGACGTCATCTCAGAGATAAACTAGACAAATTTTTAGAGCCATTGAACTAACTGTACTTGTAATTAATTCGGAAATGTGTATTTGAAGGTTAATCTATCAAATATCGATGTTTTTCGGGTAATCTTTAAAACGTTTTTTTTTAATTTGGTGCCGAATAAAGAGGGGGAATTTTCGATTTGATGTGTCAGAATGTTTGTCTTTGCGTAATACGTAATTAAGCGTAGTTTGAGCCGCCTTTGGTCAATTTCCGCTGCTGCCAAACATGTATTAGTCCACGTTTACGAAAAAACATAATGCTGCGTAAAATAACATCTATATGTATATCCTGCGCTCATTTTTTGAGATTGTTGCGAATTTCAATTATCCAATTTACATAGCATACAAGCAGGATAACGTCCGAAACATATTTGTTTAATCAATATTATCAACTTTATAGTACAGGAGCGTTTATCGTACCATTGACATTTAAATAGACATTTAAATTTCACTTTCTCTTTAAGCTCATAATGATGCAAGTCATTTTTCTTGTCACGAATTATGACCTGTTTTCGACCTTTGCATTACTCAAATTTGGTTTAACTCTCAGCCACCACAAATCAGCGATTTTATTTGTAAAAATTTCGCAAAACAGCAAATACTGGCCTAATACTTATCTGAAAAAGTAAAAAAATCTTATGTATCTAATAAAATTTACGTACAAAACGGGCACACTTGGAGAAAAAATTTGTTAAGAAAAAGTTTAAAAATCTCTTAACCTTGTTATACATTATTTATGTTCCAGAATAATTTATAGGAATATTCTTGTGAAAAGGCACGTATAAAATTATTTGGACTAATATTTTAAGCATACATTGCTTAAGTAATAGTATACTAATAGTGTAATATTACAGTTAAAGTTAGATTTTATTCTATTTGAATAGCCTTGACCTGAATTTGACAAAACGTTCTTATATCCGTTTTATGTTGTCATCATTTGCGTAAAATTTTGACGTCTTTTATTTGTATAGAAAAAAACGTCAAAACAAAAAAAAATTTAAATTCGACAAAATTTGACTGATAATTCGTTCCATAACTAGACGACTAATGAAAAACATCTTTTATCTAAAAAATGAGGTTGTTTAGTTGAATATACGGTATCATCGCCGATATATTATCATTAAGCTAATGATATTATGAGTTTAGAACTTAACGATTTCGGTTAAATTGGATAAAATATATTTTTTATTGACCACTTAAAATTTTGAAAGTTTATAGGTAAAAAAATTTTTTCATCAGAAAATGAATACGATTCGTAACACTTTTAGTCAATTTTAAGACTCCCAATTTAAACCGACTCTTTGATGTCGTCTATCAATATCAACTCATATTAAAATAAACGTTATCTTTAAGATAACTAATAGTGCCCCAAAATGACCTTTATTTTTTAATTCAAACTTACCATTCACGATATTTTATTTCAATCAGTTGGCCTGGTTTTCAGTATTTTACATTTATTTGTTTCCTGACGGTTGATTAAACAGAAGTTTTTAAGTTATGCGTGAATCACGAGCATTTTACGTCTGTTAAACAGACTCTGTTTGGTAAAAATTCTCCACTTTGTTTTTTGGTCGTTTTTCGTGTTCTATTAGTGCATTTTTGTGGTATTTAGATCACGACAAAACACAATGACTAGCTATAAAAATGTTTCCGGTTAGTTTACGTCAATCACTCGCTGTTGGAGTTTTAATTTATTCAATTTTAATGAAGGCACACTAACTGACCACATTCAAACAAAAGGGCTAAAATCTGCACGAGCAATAAGTAATAAATTATCGATAATGAATCATTATGTATGAGTATCGAGTGGTTTTTTCATGTGTAAAAAATTTATTCAAAACCGGGAGAGCCTATAGAGCGAAAATATCCGGTCGAAAATGTCAGTTTTCTAGATTTTTTATCAAACATTACGGCATAATTCGGAGGGGTTGGTTATAACTTATGAGATATAGACTATACCGTATATCGTGGGTACAAGGGCGAGTCACCTTTTAAATAATGACAAGCTTGAATTAAAACCCGAAATCTCGAAAATTTTCGAAATCGCTGAAAATTCGTATACAGGGGAAAAATGGGCGGAAAAAAACGTTAACGTCATATACGTCTATATTCGGGTTTTAATTGAAGCTTGCCAATAATTAAAGCATTATGCTTGTAGCCAGCAGTAGTCGATTGACAGGGTGTCGCAAAAGAACGGTAACTATCGCCGAATAAGGGTTGAGGTCGCCAAATGTAGGTTTTTGGAAGAAAAATATTGCGCCAAATAAGTGGTATGTTCAGACACTTTTTCCAAAATACTTCAATTTCGACACAAATGACCAAAATGACCATTTTCTATCCGTTCCCCGACCAAACTATCACCAAACTTTTTATGTGCCAAGTGTCAGCATGTCCGGAAACGTCCTTTAATATTTGGAAATTCACTTCGAAGATATCACAAATAAGGGTTAGGTTTCTTCAATAGCACAATACCGACACTTATATGGCGACCTCCCTGTATTCAGAACTCTGTTTTTTGGTTCAAATCTATTGAAAATACAAACTTTAGTATGAATAATAAGTTTTTTTAAGTTTCTGGCCAATTAGTGACGTTTTCGAGAGCGAAAAAATCAAATACACAAAGGCCACTTTTAAAAAAGCGTTTCCGCCGAATTCAAGTCAACAGTCTGTTGACTCTTAAGCCGTATTGATTTTTTTTTGTCTTTTCTGTGTTTTCTTTGAACATAGCAAAAATGAAAATCAATGATCGGATCCCGTTTGATACAACAAGTTCCCAGACATCTCTTTTCACTTATTTTTGTACGGAATGTGTTCTACTTTTTAGTCCAAATCAAAGAATGTTGTCATTCGGACAGAAAGAATCTTTTTTTCTTTTGTAGATTTTTTTTTGCCATCTGATTTTAAGCATATTTTGGGCACTTTTTACAAATGTTCAATTGGAGTACATGCTATAAAGTATGTTTGTAGAAAAAAGATGCGAGAATTTCGCAGATTTGTTTTTGTTCGAAATACAGTCCCTGATGCCTTGAGTGCCGCTGCCTTGAGTGCCGCTGATGCCTTGAGTGCCGCTTTTTTGGGGATTTTTTTATTTGATGCCTTGAGTGCCGCTTTTTCAGATTTTATCAAGGTGTGCTCCACAACTAAATATGTGGAAAAAAGAACTTATGAAACTTTACTGGTATTGTAGATTTTTGCTTGAAAACGTGAAAATAACAAAAAATTCGAGTTTTTTTATTTGTTAAAAGTAGAATTTTTGCAAAAAAAATTGTCATTAAGTCATTAAGTAAAATGCCGATCAATTCAAAGCCAGAGATCAAAGACCGATATTTAAAAATCGATATTGGTCAAATTCCTTTTTGACTGGAGTGGTAACAAAAATGCGCTGGCTTGTCAAAATTTGTTCTTTAAAAATCTTCATAAATTGGTCAAAAAATATCAAATTTTGATTTAAAAATACGTTCCCAAAAAAACTTTTTTTCGTGTTTACGTTTTGTTAAGGGCATTAAGGGCGTTTGCCCAATAACCTTAAATATACTTACAAACCTATGATTACAAACGATGAAAGAAAGAAAAAACAAACTTCAATAACCGATTTTTTAATCCCATTTATCACGTTTTCAAGCAAAAATAATCATAATACTGATTAAAATGAAAAAAGTGNAATGTTGACACTTGGACAAGAGGAAACGAACATGGATCTTTGTAAACATATTTCTTAGTTGCTGATACGTCTTTGTAAACATTGTTTTCATCATTTTTTTTTATTTGTTGAACAGAAAAATGAATAAAAATTAAAACAACGTGACAGACGAGTCTAGCTCACCATTTTATGTAATGAACTGTTTTCTAAACTAGCATTATGCTTTACCGGATGTACACTTCCGGGTGGATAGATATGCCTTCTAATTGTGCTTAGTAACCATTAAGTATTAAACAAAAGTATAAAAATGTTCAGGGATTTCTCCGTAGGAGTTAGAATAATTTTATATGGTACAAATTGTACCGTGCAATACATTTTTTTCGAAATGAACCAGTTTTTCTGCATTTTAGCAACATATTTGTACTTGAGACTTTTTCAGGATATTTACTTTTTGCACTTGAAAATGAACCATAATGGACAGCAGTTCACATTGAAATTGATTTATTGTATCAAAATCGATTTCTTGCGAAGACTAATGTTCTTTTTTGGATAACTGTGGACATGAGGGTTGACTGATTTGCAAATGACACTTATCATAAGTTATTTATGTGGCAACGACATAGAAATTACCCTTTTAACCACGCATTTAAAGTGATAATTTTTTTTCTTTCTTTGAATGCTAGTTTTAAGCTTAAATTGGATAGACATGATAGTTATATATACACCGAAAATATATGCGCCAAAAAACTATTTAGCCTAAAATTTGAGAACCTATTTTAAAGGAGTGACAACTGTATTTAGCGCTGTTGAATAATGCGGGCTTTGAAAACCCATAATTGAAAAAACCACTCTAGAAGGTCGCAATAAAGTAGTTTCACAACTTAAAACCACCAAACGTGAGGTACCGAGTCAAAGAATATATATAATATACTACTGATAATAGATGAAACAAAAACACTAGTTGATCATGTTCATGTCTAAGAGGTAAGACAAGTGGTACTAAGATGAAGCTCCCGTTAAATCGAAAATGGGTTTTTTAACTAATGCACTTTGATGAGGATCTAAACTAGTTTTTTAACAAGCCATGATTAATGAGATCGACACTCAAAGTAGATTTAATTTAATAGTAAAAATGAGCTCATTTACTTCAAAATGGCAGTTAATTAAATGCAGACTGTATTGGGAGATATAAACTTTGTCAAAAAAAAAAAATTNTACACCAAAAATATATGCGCCAAAAAACTATTTAGCCTAAAATTTGAGAACCTATTTTAAAAGAGTAACAACTGTATTTAGCGCTGTTGAATAATGCGGGCTTTGAAAACCCATAATTGAAAAAACCACTCTAGAAGGTCGCAATAAAGTAGTTTCACAACTTAAAACCACCAAACGTGAGGTACCGAGTCAAAGAATATATATAATATACTACTGATAATAGATGAAACAAAAACACTAGTTGATCATGTTCATGTCTAAGAGGTAAGACAAGTGGTACTAAGAGGAAGCTCCCGTTAAATCGAAAATGGGTTTTTTAACTAATGCACTTTGAGGATCTAAACTAGTTTTTTAACAAGCCATGATTAATGAGATCGACACTCAAAGTAGATTTAATTTAATAGTAAAAATGAGCTCATTAACTTCAAAATGGCAGTTAATTAAATGCAGACTGTATTGGGAGATATAAACTTTATCAAAACAAAAAAAAATTGGGAAAGACCCTAACCGATAGGGGCTACATAATACAGGTGATTATGTAGGCGTTTTTGACGCCATAACGAACTATATGTTCAAGTTCATCACACGGAAGCCAATGCAGGAATTCTGGGAAAATTTAAAATTTTAAATCACCATTATGTGGTCCAACGTCGAAAAACCTTAATATTTGTGCAAATTGTGGTATTTTTTTGGAAATGATCTCAATAAATGATTCCTTAACCGCGATTCCCAAAGATCCTTTGACCACATTTGCAATGTCGTTTAAAATTCATTCTACTTTTGATAGTAACTGAGATTTGAAGTTCAAAGTTTCAAAGTTTGAAATACAAAGCAGACTTTAACTTTTGGGCGTCAGTGTGTGACGATTGTTTCACATCTGCCTATTTGCCCTCAAATCTCATCAAAACGGCCTCAAATCAAAAATTGATGATAGACGGGTCAAAACATATTTCATGGAGAAAATGTTGGAACAAAAATTTTTTCTCAAAGTTTTTTCAAAAATCTTCCTGAGATAAGTGTGAAGACATATCACGATTTTTTCATTTGTCTAGATAGATTCGTCATACTGTAATACCCTGTAAAATAATTTTTGCTAAGAATTTTATCCTTTAAAAACGGCCATAGTAACAGGCTTATGTGACGATCATCACACAGTGTATCCTATGGGTTATACGAAAACCTGTGACCCATTCGAGTTAAAGGTTGAAATTAAAAAATTATAGTTTCAATTTTAAAAATCCGTAACAGACGTTCTAAATACTTGCTGAAAAGCATTTAAAAAGCAGATGTTAATTAGTCTTTGTGTTTAATGGACAGCTATCATTTTACGATTGACCGTTGACGATTTATTATCGAACACGGGCATTGTCGAGTAAACTACGAGTCAACAATGCAGCACAAAAGAACAATTTTATGTACACAGCATGACTTAGACAATAGTGCACACTAGTCAACACCCCATTACGATCACAAGGTCACCAATGGCAACTTAAAATTCAAATAATTCAATTCGTGCCTCTATCCTCTTGTGTGCCCAAAGGGCCCCCCTTTTTCCGCATCGGCGCGAAAGTTAACGGATCTCATGGTTGGGCATCCGGAATAAATATTAAGTCGATTGTCTACTCGCGTGTGAAACCACCATTGAACTTCAATTTTTTGCGAATCTTTTAAAAATTTGAACAAAACTAATCAAAATTTTATTTATGGCAAAATGGTTTCACGCAAGACAGGTAGGTGTATGTAGCCAATCAGCGAGCGCGATTTTAACCAGCGACCAATAAGCTGACGAAATGAAAAGAACTTTAACGGACGGTAGTTTTTGTTTGTCAAATGTAAAATAAATCTAAAGTAAATCCCTTCTTTTATTTGGAACTTCAACAGGAAAAACGTAATCGGAGCTCTAATTTTAATTTTTAAATGGCGGAATCCTTCAATCCTAATACCGTATAAACACCGTATAAACATTCGAGGGCATTAAATCCTTTTTAAAATATGATAAATCATTCATTACAAAAACAACAAGTCTGTTACTTTTTAGAAGCCCGTGGCTCGGCTCGGCTCGGGCCCTCTAAAAATTTCCTTGGCTCAGCTCGGCTCGCTACCATTCAAATTTTCGCTCTGAGCGAGCCAATTGTGTCGACGCTTGGCCCCTTAGGTGTAAAAAAGGAATCGAAAAATCCGATTAGATCTTGTATTTGCTGTATTTACTTTGTAAAATTTTTGAAATATTGATAAAAAAATAACAGAAAAAAGTGCCATACAAGGGCAGTAGTTAAATTTTAAATACTATTGGGAATAGATTTGTATATTCAACTTTTTGTGTAAGGAGCGTACTTATTCAAATAACAATATTCAAGATACTAAGTGTCATTGGCCGCTTGAAGTCTTTATTTTTTTTTGTATTCCAAATAATTTGGTAAGATTATATGTAAAAACTATGAATAATTCAAGGTTTCTATACTTTTTGTTTCACTCATAGAAAATGTTAATCCATCTCAAGCGAATGACTCTTACTTTTTGAGTTGTGTCCTCTCGTAGTGACTATTTAACTCCTACGATTCATAGTGTTACAATTATGAAAAATAGTTTATGAAAAAATTATGAAAAATAGTTTAATTGGCATAAAATCTCAGCAAAACAGTGTTTCTTACAGGGCTCGGCAAAGCCATGTATTTTCATTGGCTTGGCTTAGCTTTTTCCTTTCTCAGAAAATTGGCTTGGTTTAGCTTTTTGTCTGTTCAAAAAAAAAAAAAATTGGCTTGCTTTGCTGTCCTTTCAAAGCCAAACCATGTGTATATAAATACCAATCCTTTGAAATGACATGAATATATACCATGAATATTGACATATATAATATGTCAGCGTTGACACCGTATTATCATTTTCATAACTTTATCGCTAAATCCACGCGGTGTCCCAACCCATAAGCAACATACATCTAAATATTTTCTATTGATTGGGACACCAAGTGGATGATTCGAAAGAGTACGCCTGTCTGAACTCCGACTCAGAATAAAGTCAGCTTTCAAAATGAATAATCAACGAAATAATTAAAAGATTTTTTTTTGACAAATTTGGCAGTTTTCAAAATCGATAAAACAGTTTCAATTAATTAACTTATAAGTCGTTTTTTCATTTTGAAAATCATTTCTGATATCACGATGCCCCAGCAACTACAAGATAATACTGCATTTAATGGATACGATAGTTTCAAGTTTTTGGAAACGAGTGTAAAACTAAATAACAATAAGAAAATTTGGTTGAAAATTCCCCCATTTTGATGGAGACATTTCGGCTCAAATAACGCGCGTCTTGTCAGATTTGTCCAAAAAAACGCAAATCCTCGACGTTATCTGATTATTCCCCAATGTCAGAAATTCAATATTATATAGAAACGTCCACAGCTGTTTATCTTACGAATAGAGATTTTGAACCGAGGTAAAACGCAATTATCATATTTCATGTTTTAATAGTTTTTTGATACAAAATGAGCTTTTTCCGTTTTTGCGTTTTTTTAATAATGTTACGTAAACTCGAATAGCAAAAAAAGTCGAATTAAACAAAGAATATTTATCTTTTATTTCAAATAGAGCTTAAATCTACATAATCTGGACCAAAGTCAACACAGGGTTAACGGTTAGAATGAAAAACGTTCTGAATTTAACATCTGTGAAAAATTACGTTCTTTTCAGATTTATACCGAATGATTTTTTTCGGAGTTTTTGGTTTATACCGATTGATTTTGTTCATATTAATTATTCTAACGTATTTTGGGCAATAAAAATAGGAAATTTTAACTAAAATTTTATCGTATATTGCCACCTAAAATCACAATAAAATTCTAACTAAAATTCCCACTCGAATTCCCTCTAAAATTCCCACTAAAATTCTCACTGAAATTTCCTCAAAAATTCCTACTAAAATTCTCACTCAAATTCCCACTTAAACTCCCACTAAAATTTGCACTGAAATTGGCACTATATTTCTTACTAAAATTCGCACTGAAATTATCACTAACATTCTCACTTAAGTTCTCAATAAAATTCTCACTAAATTAAAAAAAAACTTTCAACTGAAGTTTCTACAACAATCGTCATAGATTTCTCTCCAATTTTGTCAAAAGCATTTTCGCCAAAAATTTCAGTCAAAAGCACTGGCAAAAGTTCCTAAAAGAATTTTGCATAATGCTTTTATTAAATTGAAGTTGAAACTCTAAAGTTTAGAGTCTAAAGCCATTAGAAGAGGACAGTTGTGGGCCGTTTTGTATTTCCCACGTGTGAGAGGGAACAATTTGTGTTAATAATACTCAAAAAGATAAATATCATTCTGAGTTTTAAATCCTCCACTGTATTTGCTAAACACTAAATTCAAAGCGGAAAACACTTTTGGCATCAAAACCACTTTTTGAAGTCTGTTTATGGTGCCTTATATTTTCGATGTTTATTCAGTCAACGTTCAAGTTATAATTTATCACCCTGGTTAACCATTTAGACGCTAAGGTGATTATTAAACATGTTTAAGTTTAGAAAAGTAGCAGAAGACCGGAAATTCGGGCATTTTGGGTCTCCTTTTTTAACGAAAGCAAACTAAACCCCACAAATCGTCAACAAAAAATATTTGTTTGTTTGATTGCCAGTATATTTGGTTTATTTTTACGTCAAACGGATAAATGAGATTTTAAGACCAACCGAATTATAAAGTTGACCAACTCATAATGTAGAGGACCCTCTTGTGTATCTGTTTTTATGTTTTAAATATTTGAATTTATGTGTTTTATACTAGTAAATTGTATAATATAATATTGCTTTATACTAGTAAATTATATAATATAATATCCAAAAAAAGCTTCCTCACTTGCAGTTTTGGTTTTTGAAGTTCCAGTTTCTGTGCCGCTCACCGGAATTGAATTATATAAACAGTTTGTTGCAGTCAACCTCGGATCACTCATTTCACAGCGACTTTTGGAAAATGAAGATAAAATCAGGTAATTTTATTATAATGTCAATTTTATTACTGACTACAAAGTACTACCGCATTGAATGGTTTTATACTGTATGAACCGGCAATATGATGTCCACGACGTTTGTCGGAACGTGTCTCTTAATTCCAGTGAATTTGATTTTCAAAATCGGAGACTAATTGGAATTACTAGACACAACTTTGTCAAAAAATATACGAATTTTTAGAAAATAACTCATTTGGAGGCTTTTTTTTATCCTGTACAACCTGTATTAAAAAGAACTTTCCTATTATTATAGATTGTAAATTAATAAATTAGATATTTAACTAAAAAATATTTGAATAGAACAATTGTCGGAAACACCGTTGCCCGTTCAATTCTCATCTTAACTTTTTTCTTAAATATTGTTTTAACAAACAAAACTTTCACATAGCCGCATTCAGAATTGTCGGGCAAAACGAATATTTCAAATTTTTAGAAACACGTCCTGAAAGCTCGTAAGAAAATGATTTAATCCAATTCAGCGTAAAATTTGTAATTTAACGAAATCGGAAATTTCATAACAATCGGAAGAAAATCAACGCTTGAAACCATCCTCGAATACATAAATATTTTAAACTGTTAACTTCACCCCCACCCAAAAAAACCTTTAAACATAACATTATGGAAAAATCTAAAAAAAACGTTTAAAAATTATTTATAAATCTTATATACAACGTTACACGAGCCGTGGTGAAATGAGGGAATTGAAACGTTTTTCTCTGTTGGTGTTACGGAAGATGTTCATGTTAACGTAATTCCAGCGTTAATGTTTGATTTTTTGATAAGGCTCACCGCGGAGATTTTTGTGGCTTAGGGCTTATTTCAATGAAAGTTGAAGTAACTGACTCATACAATGAATTGCCAGAAAGTTAGAATTACACACTAAAGTTACAACAGGAACATTTGTTGGCCTCATTAACCCATGGGCCATACCAAGCCAAGACAAACAAATTATTATCATACACACGTGTTTCAACACAGCGGACAAAACCATCAAGTCAGATCTCCACCTTAAGCGCCACCGAGCTTGCGGCCGTGTCTAATAATTGCAAAGAATTATTAAAACATGGCCATAATTATTGAATTTGGACACTAGCAGTGTTGAAAAATGCGACTAACGCTAACGACGGTTGTCGACAAGCGGTGCTTAACGCTAACGGTTTATGAAAACATCGACGGTCGTGGCTGAAATTATTAGACACGACTCAATGACGCTAAAGCTACAGGCGCTAGAGCGTTGAAGCATTATGTCTCGACTCGATTATGTCGAGACTCTCGAGATTTTAAAATAGAATATATTTTTCAAAAATGAATACTTATGCGGCATAAATTTTGCTTTTTTTCGAGGCAGCTTGACTATATGCTGGATAACATACTTCTTATTTATAGATATTTTGGGGTGATCGAAAACCCGCCAAGTCTACTAATCACCGGAACTCGGATATCATTATATCGCCTGAGTGAAGCATGGCGAAATCGACTCCTAAAAGCCCCCGAAAACATCAAAATTCTCACGTACGGTAAGTTCTAATTATGCATTTATACAAGTAAGTGAAATTGTAAACTCATCCGTTGGGGAGGGGGTTTACGCGTATTATGATTGGATTAGTCGATAAATTTTGGCGCCAGCTAGGTCCTCGATACTGAAAAATGGTATTAATGGCCCTATTCACGAACAAATAATTTTATTTGCCTTTGCAAAAGGGATCTCATGTTTAAAATTTAAAATTTGAGTTTTAAACTTCATTTTGAGATTTATATTTCAAACATTAAACTTGAAGAATTTTGAATATTTTTTCTGCAGATAAATTGATCATTTTTTGGTTTTCTTTTCACTTTATTTGCCCTTAACTCTCAAGGGTCACAGGTGTTCTAGCTGAGCACAAACCCTAGAATGTTGTCGAAATTGATATCATTGTAATTTTCAATCTTTGACAATTCATTACGACTCAATTTTTGGATCTCAACTCAAGATTGTTATTGTCCTTGTTGAATCGGCAGTTTATGAGTATATTTCCATCAGTAGGAGTTAATGAACGATATATAAATTCGCCATATGACTCATAATTTATGAGAATCTAAGGAAACGACAATTCAAGAATACGCAGACTGTACTTTATAGATACAGCTGGCTTGTCAATCAGATAAGCACGGACTCAGGAAGTCACGGATCAGAAATTTCCGTCAACATTTTCCGTTCCCCATATGTATACAAAATTCAAAACAACTAGAACAATCGGTGATTTCTCTGAGGGCCCGGGCCGTGCACGGCGTTGTGAATTCTGATTTTGTGTTTTTTTTNTTTTTTTTGTCATACGGTAAAGATATAGAATAAAAGCATATTTTCGATTCCGATGACCCAATAAAAGCAATGACGGCAGTTGTAAATCGTGTTTATTTAATTTTGCGTAATGCCATATTGTGTTTGTTCAGTTGGCGACACAACTGCGTATTATAGATTATATATTTCGAACTATATTTGTTCCTATTAAACCGAGTAATCGCCCAGTCAGCATGAATTATTTTACTTTGTTCAATTTCAATTCATCTCGTCTGTGATTTAACGTTTTTTTTATTATAGTTCAAGTCTTCGGCTAAGTTGGAGTAAAATCACAGACGCTCATAAGACTATAATTTATAGTCTATAAGGCAAGAAAAATAACCGATCACCGCACAACCATGTCATTATTGGAAATTTTTTCCGGATTTTACACATTTACCTGATATTTTTTGAAACTAATTAATGACTGACCACCCTATGGCCCAAGTGAAGCTTTGCGGTCCAAGTGAAGCGCTTATTTTAACATTTTACAAATTTGTACTTTTTAGGTATGTTAGAAGGTTTAAAAATGGAGTCAATTCCACAACGATCCCGTAT
>SCLG01000062.1:466929-477910 GCA_004367875.1 Oikopleura albicans
ATACAGAAAATTGACTTTTTCAAGCAAATCTAAGCATGCACTTCTAATAACTGGTCTCACTTTCGCCTAATGAAAACTAAATAAAGCAAGATAATAATCTATTTTTGAACGCCAAATTCGTCAAATATAGCGGTGTGCACTTTTTAAACTTTTGATTGATCATAAAGTACATAGGTCAAGAGCGAACAAAAATGCAATTACTAGCTGGGATAATATCTATTTTAATTTATGTACACTGCCCAAAAATTGAAAGGAGGTCGAAAAATATAATCATCGTTGATTTTTGGTATGTGATTCTCTCAAGGGATGAACTTCTTAATCAATGGCTATTGTGCGAGTGCATTTGTTGCATTTATAACCAAAAGGCAACATTAAAAAGCTATGATAGACGCGTAAGAGTTGACCATTACTTTTATCATTTGTAAGTTCAATTTTGTCTTCAGATTCCGTCAACAATTCCGAAAAAAATACCACGATTCAATTTTTTTGCCGTATTGAATTAACCGTAAAAGCTGACGTTTGACTTTTTTTTATTTTTCTACCGGATAACAAAGTTTTATAGGGACATTATCAGGAATTACATATAGTTATCCTATATAGGCTATAAAATATAGGCTCATTAAGGACCGGTCAGTCATGTTGTGTACAAACTTAAACCAAAAATCACTAAACCACATTTTTGTCGCACATTTTATGTTTCTATGACTATTAAGGCGTTATTAGTTACGACAGACAAAAATTCACACAAGATTCCAGTTTCTTTCTAGAAATATCCCTATAACGGGAGTTTCAGTCGATTACAACTCATGAGAAAATTGTTGTTAATCGCTTATTTTCTAAAAAAATACTGTAAATTTATTTTATTTCTAGCAAAAATCAGCTTCTGTTAAAGTTGCCCTCATTTTTTTTATCACTTATGTAATGTGGGAAAATCATGGCGACTTTGTTCACTCTTCCGAATAATTGATTTTAGATGGAGAGACAATTTAATGAAATAATTGAGAAAAAATTATGTCATGTCTCAAATACATTGGCCTATTTACTCTTCACCACTCGTTCTTATCAGTGTTATTCGTATGTTGAGTTTAAATGCGGCCAAGGGTATCATTTTGGTTGTTCTTCTCGTTGATGGCTTATTTTTTGGACACCTGAGTATTTTGATAAACTACTGTTCCTCAAAACGCCTAAGGCAACACGAGGCAAGAGCTTTAAAAAGAGAAAATTTTGGTTTGTCCTAGATTAAATTCCTTAATTTTTTTTTGAAAATAAATTTGTAGCAAATCTCGAAAAAAACGTGCGTTTGTTTAATTTTTGATCCGCACTCATAAAGGTGCTTTATGGGCGCTTATTTACTAAAATTGGAGTTTTAGTCGGGTGGTTATTTCAAATTATTTTTTGTTTTCATTTTGCGCTAAAAATAGAGCGATTGTTTTTTAGTTGATGACAAACGGCGCGCGCCCGTCTGTGCAAATATGCACAAATTTAATAAAAATTCAAAAGCATGATCTTTAAGGACCGGTCAGTTATGTTGTTTACAAACTTAACGTTCGCGGAAAACGCTATAAAAACCGTTCCACAAATACGATTACATTAATTTTTGCTGTTGCTAAAAGAGCAAAGCTTGTACTTCAACATGGTTGTATATTGGTTGTCATAAACAGCACCACCGATCCCCCAGATCAACTTAAATTAAAAGGGCACGCAGCAACTTAGTACGTCTACAACAAGTATTTATTTTGTGAACAACTACATCTAACTGTATAACGAAGTGTACGAGTTAAGAACTATCTGAAAATTGAAAATTATAGTCTATCGAATTACGGATATTGTAGAAATAAAACGACAAAAACTGCATGTAAAGCTCTCAGTAAGGAAACTCGAAATGTGATTGTTTCATATCTGAACTGTTTTGCCGCTGGCATCTTTTTTGGTACATGCATACTACATATGATGCCAGAAGTCACAGAAAAGATGAAAACCGCTTTTGACTATGAGTATCCGTTGGCCGAGTTGATTTTCGCCGTTGGATTCTTTTTCATTTTAATGATAGAGCAGATTGTAACGTCATGCTGTGTGCGACATAGTGTTGAACAAGTAGAGCCATCCAATGAAGCACCCAATGAGAATCACGGACAAAATCATGATGAGAATCATGTTGGACATGACCATGTTGAGTTCAAAATCGAATATATGTCACTTAAAATTTTTGAGGAGCATTTTTAGGCTGAAAATTTCTTGGTACAAATCTCGCTCTTTGTAGGTTAGAGGTTTGTCAAGTCCACTCTCCAGTTGTTTAACTCTTATCTTGACCCCTCATTCCTGGACAAAAAAAAAATCTAAAAACTTGATTTTTCAAGTCATGAGGACGCGTGCAAGTATTTTTTTTTAACCTACCTACAAAATTGTGGCATATCGTGAATAATTTTAGGACGTATGTGTTATGCGAAAGTGTCAAGATAGTTAAATAATTCTAGTTTTATACCTAAGAAAGAAAAATGTGCCCTGAAATATTTAAGACGCTGGAGTTATTATTGTCGCATGAAAATTGCGTATATCACTTGTGACTGTTGCAAGCAATATTTTCGTGAAAACCTGGATATTCATAGTTTTATAAACGACCCATAGAATTAAATCGCTTGTGAATCTGTTGTGACTCTTCAGGGAGAGATACGAGGTAAATAAACATCAGTTTTTGAATTCAGAATATCAGACGATCATGCTCATTTCGATCCACGAAACCAGTCGGTGCTGCGAACATTAATTTTGGTGGGTGCATTATCCCTTCATGCAATCTTTGAGGGTCTTTTCTTTGGTATCTCGAAAGAACAATCAAGTGGTCTATTTGGAACTCTTGCTGCAGTTGTTATTCATAAATCCATCATTGCTTTTTCGACTGGTATGCAATTACTTTCCTCAGGATTACAGTTTTGGGTAACCTAAGGACCTTCGGCTAACCTGGCACCGCGGTTTCTTCAAAAAACTTTCCTCGAGAAATTTTTAATTAATTTGTGTTCTCTTTCATGTTATTTACAAAAACAAAAAATATTCAAAGAAATCATTTTTTGAAGACAACTTTTCTTCGAACATATTTTCTTCGATAAAATTGTTTTTATGACTTTCGGGCTGAACGTTTCGGCCCGAAAGACATTAATTATTTCCCTGGTGCACCAAATAAGGGATTGCATTTTACCCATTTGCAAATGCATGAGTCTTTACAATGTAAAGTTTACATAACTTCGTTTAAAAGCGTTTTTTACCAAAATAAGAACTGTTCGAAAGCAAAAGTATATTACGATTTCGATCGTTATATTTTCGGTTATGGCTCCCTTTGGATTAGTTGTGGGATTACTGATCACAAATGTTGGCGATGGATCAACGACCGATAGTCCAATTGCGGTAATTGAAGCAATCGCAACTGGCACCTTTCTTTACGTTACGTTTCTTGAACTTGTACCACATGAGTTTATGGGAAACGTGAAAAGAGGCCCCCAAAAGGTCATCGGAATATATGATTAAGATATTTTGTAAGTATCGAAAAATTTTAACCGACAATCAAATACATACATTTTCCAGATGAAGGTTAGACTCTGACCCTCATTTTTTACGCTCTTCAGACATTCAAAAAAAAATATCGCGGTTTCTGGTTATTTCACAGAAAACCCCTCTCGTAGAAACCGCGATGCTTGCAAAAATATATTTACTGGAAGCATTCCTGAGAACTGTAACTGTGTGTATGTACCACGGTTTCGAAAATACTTTACTTCTTGCTTCGCGACGTTACATTACAACGTACGCATTTCTAATTTTTTAGCACAATGAGTGTGACATTAGATGTAAGATAATTGCGCAGGGGCCTCGTGATGAGAAATATATTCCTTCAACAAGGTAGTAGCAATGATGCTTGGGTTTGCCATAATGGCAATAATGCAAGGATTTGCCCATGATCATGGCGAAGATGGTCACGGTGACGAAGAATTTAACTCAACTTTAACCACTGACGACCATGATGATCATTAAAGATTTCACCCGATCGAATAGATTAATTAATAAGACTGCTTAACAAGATTAACCAGAGTTGGAAAGATAGTAAAACCCTTAAGTAATTTAGGATTCTGTGTTAATACTGGTAGAACTGAAAATATTTTTTTTTTCTACGATTGGAATACTTTCGTAATTTCATCTTTAGTTTAACCATCATCATACAAGAAAGTGATTAGGACGTGGGTGGACACGGTAAAACGTTTTTTTTAAAGGTGATGTATCATCATGATGACTCAAAGTATTTACCTTTAAGTATTTACGTTAACTGATGTTAACATAATTCTTAATACAAAAATTCATCAACTATGTTTTGTGAGTTTATTGAGCTGTACAGGAATGTTTTCTTATTTGTACAGTTCATGAGTTATTCCGCTATGGCCCATTTATAGCCTACGGGTTAAACCATGATGTTCAACATGTATAGATTACGGTTAATACCGTAAAGAATGTTACAGTCGGCACACGCTTAAAGTCCCGATATTAATAAGTAAAGCATGAGCGTTTGTGTTGCTTTAGAATTTTGGTAGTGCAAAAGATTTTGATACTGCAGGTTTTATGAAACAGGTTAAACATTATTTAGTGGGACGTCAGAAATTTTCACTCATTTGAAACGGATAAAAGTAACAGATTTAGTGATTTTATAAAATTACTGCGAAATATTGGTGTTTGTAAACTAGTAATTATAAACTGGACTGAGTGGTGTTCTTTGTAATCTGATACAGTTGCATCTCTTTAATATTGACACTTGCACAAAACCTGTCAAGATATGGAATTTTTGTCAAGATATGGGACCATTGTCAAGATATGGGGACATCAACCGCATGAGTGATAACGGCAAAAATTTGTCAAGATATGGGTTTTTTTTTAGGTGGAAATTTTTTTTTTTGTTGAGAAATGGGCGATACAACCATATTTTGCGCGGCACAGTTTGTGCATCTTGTAACAGTATGTAACTTTTCACATACTGAAAAAAATATCTTTTACACATATCGCAAAATATGTTCTCGGAGACATACTGAAAAAAAAGTCTCCATAGGTCGCCCTAGGCGACTTATGGAGACTTTTTTTTCAGTATGTCTCCGAGANAACATTATTTAGTGGGACGTCAGAAATTTTCACTCATTGGAAACGGATAAAAGTAACAGATTTAGTGATTTTATAAAATTACTGCGAAATATTGGTATTTGTAAACTAGTGATTATAAACTGGACTGAGTGGTGTTCTCTACAATCTGATACAGTTGCATCTCTTTAATATTGACACTTGCACAAAACCTGTCAAGATATGGAATTTTTGTCAAGATATGGGACCATTGTCAAGATATGGGGACATCAACCGCATGAGTGATAACGGCAAAAATTTGTCAAGATATGGGTTGCTGAGAAATGGGCGATACAACCGTATTTTGCGCCGCACAGTTTGTGCATCTTGTCCGGAAAGTTTGTTTTTGTTATCTTTGATTAGTATACTGTTGATTAATATTCAATAAACTCAAAAACTTTCACAACTTATTGTGTGCCTATTTTGACAAAGATATAGCAGAATATGGGTAAAATTACCAAAAATAAATTAAATTAAGAGGTATTTAAAAAAATATAAAAAAGATACGTGCACTTCCGGTAACCGGAAATAGAATTAAAAGCCACACCGCAAATCGGAAAATTATATTTGATGAATTGGTAGTTTTGATAATAAACTACACGTCTCAAAACTATTCTAGTATGGGTGTAAATATTTGCGCAATTCATGGCTATAAATAGTTTTTTTCATTCCTAGCAACTAGAATTCGAGATAGATTTTAATGAAATCCCATATAAAACTGTCACATTTTAATTTGCCTCCTTTCTTTGAGTTTGAAATTTTCTAACATGCTAAAAAAATAAAGTTAAACATTTTCGATGTATGCCTAAATTGCTTCGCTAGATATCCTCAAACACAAATTATCGTCGTCAAAATGAGGATTACAGGTTAATGAACAAAAGCTACTTGTTATTAGACATATTTGCGCATTTTTTTTCACGTTAGTTTGAAAATCTTCTTTAGTCATCTTGAAATCGTATGGCAGCTTGTGGTTTCTTCTGCTGATTTCGACGAGGTAGTCGGAATGTAATTAATATAGGAAATCCCCAGATTGGGACCAAAAAGTCTATTGTATAAAATGTGACGGGGAAATTAATGAAAATTTTAGCAGAGCCCGAAATGTGCTTTTATGTCATCTAAATATCTTGTCTAACCTAATTTGTACCATTTGCCGAATGTATCACAACATGAAGTATTTTTTTTTCATTATGAAAAAATTTATTATATTTGATGGACTCTTTCCAAACAGAACTCATCTAAGACACTTTTTAGGAACATATGTCTGGGACCCATTTTAGAGTTTTCTCAAAAAAATGTCTGTTTTGGTCTCAAACATTACGTAGATTTAACTTATGGTTCATAAGTAATCCATTTTTGCTTAAATTTGTCAAATAACGCTTTTTTCCAACACTACATTAACAGTTTGGGGTAAGTTTGGTTGGCAGATAAAAAAAAAGTCGATTTCTTTCTCGTTGCCTTATACAATTTGATATCGGTAAGTGGCTCAAACATCTAATTCATTGATTTATACGTATAATGTTTTCTGGGTTCATGAGGATTGAAGTAACTGAGGTACGTTCTGTCGTTAGTTTTTGTGGTGCCTTAATCGACAACATTAATATTAATAATCTGAGAATCATCGACGTCAGGACGTTGGCTGAGTAGGGCATGGAACATTTGACCTGTGGCATCTTGTTGACTCATTTCTTTGGTCTTTTCGTCGAAAAACGTTTGCATTTTTGCCATCATTATTTGCATTTCAATGTTGATGGAATCACGAACGCGTTTTTCATAATCCGCCATTTCAATTCGTTTTAAATAGCGCTCTTCGATTAACGCCGCTTGCACACGGGCCAGGTCGGACGCTTGTTTGTTGATCTTAAATAAAATTAGTAAATGTTCTTCAAGTAATTGTATATTTATACAGTGTATAAGTGCACAGTTAATTTTAAGTGTAGTGTTAAGTGTATTGCTTAGTGTACTGTTTAGTGTATTGTTAAGTGTACTGTTACGTGTACTGTTAAGTGTACTGTTAAGTGTACTGTTAAGTGTACTGTTAAGTGTTCAGTTGTATTTGACTATGGCACCGTTTGAATCTGTATAAAGTACAAAATGTATAAGATATACAATTTTGATTGAAAATACAAAAGTTTCAATCGAAATTTCGATTCGCGAAATTTTATAACAAAATTTTCAACTCAAACAGTATTTATACAGTATTAACTCAGGTTATGGATGCTCTCATTAAAGCTTATTCACATCATTAGGGCCCATTTTTCGCGAACAGTTTGTCCATAACATCAACTTTCGAGTACTTCACCCACTAAGGTCTCAATTTACGACAATGAAAACGGCCCTAATGAAAGTAGAGTATGTACCTGATAAATTATATTTAACTTTATTTTTAAGTTTTCATTTCGTCCGAACCGACATACAGTACTGTATTGATCAATAAAATTTACACCGAGTTTATTTATTCGAAATAAAACAAAACTATCGCCGTATCAAAGTTTAGATCCTTTTTTTCTAATAAATGAAAAAGTATGGCTTAAGGATGGTCAATATTCGAGGTACTTTTTATTATTTCGGTCTACATAAGAATTTTAAAATTAGATACGAGAAGATTACCGGCCTAGAAAAAGCCGCAAACCTAACCTTCATTTACTTGAACATTTTTATGCGTTTAACGAAGCTGGATAGAATTTAATTATGTCCTTAATGGACGAGGGCTATATTTAAATACGACACATATTTTGGAAACAAAAACAAATGTACCCAACGAACTGTTTAATAGCCTTTATAATTGGCATACTGAAACCGAAATTACAAACCGAACACAAAACTTTTAATTAAAAAATGAGGGCTTCCAAAGAGCCTTTAATTAATTTAATATTTACACCCAAAATCAGCAACGTGGTAATCTAATAAACGACTTTGAATCATGTACTGTAAATATTTTTAAATTTGGGGCTGAAAATTGACACCGTTTTGTGAAAAGTTAATCGAAAATTCACCCGAAAAACCACCCAACACTTTGAAACATAATTTTGAAATGGAAATGTAACAACCATTCTGGAAATTTTAACGACATTTACGACAAATTTTACGACGTTATTTAAAATTTACCGTACGGATTTAAAAAAAATACTCAAAGGTCTTGCTAAACTCCCAGCAAGTCACAGAAAGTTCCGGCGGTTCCCTTGCACGTTTTGTTTATTTTTGTCCCCCGGTAGTTAAAAAGATGTTAACCAAAATGACTGACCTTATATCCAGTCAGTCAAAAATAAGTCATATAGTTAACAGCTGTAAACTGTTGTGGTAAAAAACTGATTAATGCAGAAAGAATGTAATCCATCTGTATTTGAAGGTATAATTTACAGTTTCCGAAATATTTTAGAAAAAAGGCATTTGTTTCTATTCTAAAATTAAAGGTGCCAATTTTTACACGCGTTCTGCGGCAAACACGTTTTTTGTTGGCAGGTAAAACAAATTTGAAAAAAAAATAAAGTCTTCTGGAGAAAAATAGTATATTTATTAAATTTAAAGTATATTTAAAAAATTCCGCACATCAAGATGGAAGATAGCTTGAACGAAATGTGTTAGAGTACAACAAAAAATCCCCCACAATTAATGTTGCGGGGAATGTTTTCGGAAGAATGTTGAAGCTGATTTACTTGCAATTGCTCAAAAATGATTTTGATGTGTCAAACAATACTATCGTGGTTTTGAACTGAAAACAATAATATTGTAATTTAATTGGTCCATTTTTTACTTTAAACTGTCGTATTAATAAGATTTTGTATACAATGGGGAGTGTATTCCTTTGATAATTTTGTGTGTTAATTAAATCTCCAGTACATGCGCAGAGTACAAAATATTAATCATAGTAATTTTCTCTTTTTCTAAAAATAATCATAAAGTATAATAGTTTGTCACGTTTTTTCAATGGAACTAAGACACCCGTGAGGAACGTGATTGGTCAAAGCGGAGGACTTTTAAGAAGATAACCAATCACAGCGAGTGACTCAGAGTGACTCAGAGTGCGACATAAAATTCAAAATTCAATACAAAATGTATTCACATATTTTGACCCTAGATTATTAAGATCAAATTGGTGTATTCGTAAACCACTTTTTTTCCTAAGAATTGGTAATAAAACTTTTTAATTAAAATTTAAATTTTTATCAAAATATTCATTACCAGTTCTTAGGAATACATACATATGATATGTCTATCGGGGGCCTTATTCTTGCGATATCATGTAAAAATAGCTAACCTTTTGATCTTGGGCCGTGATTATTCGCTGCAATTCTTGGCTTAACATCAGCTGTTTTATCTCCTGCAGGCTTTGATGTTCCTTGATAGACGACATATCGCTGCGTAAAAATTCATTCATTTGACCCCGTTGGTCAAGACGGTCGACCTGATCCGCCAGACTTTCGAGATTCCACTCATTTGACTTTTGATCGCTGCCTAACATGTCGACCTCATGCTCGAGGAGTTGCACGGTTTGTGCTTGTTCAGCAAGTGAAAGTTGGGTTCTATTCACGGCACTGCTGAGAACGGTTATCGGACGAAGGCCATTATACAGCTCATCCACCTCGCTATTCAATTCGGTCACATTTTTGGTGACAAAGTGGTCCAGCTCTTGGACGCGTCGTTCGAGTTCGTCGATTCGCAAATCTAAATTTGGTTAAAATCTTATTCCTGCTAAAACTTTTAATTTTGTTTAATAAAATAAATAAATTATGTTGAAATGTGAATTTTGTTAAAATCCACACTATTTTCGTTGGAGTTCGTCTTTTTGCAGATATTAATTTTATTATAATCTTATTTCTGCTAAAATATTACGTGTAATTTTGTTAAAATTCATTATAATTATCTTAACTCCCAGGGGGAAATCTGCGCGTATATAATTTTGTTACCATTTACAATATTATGTTAAAATCTGAATTTTGTTTAAATTATACATTTCTTGTGATTTTAAAAGATTAGTATAAGCCTGAAATTTTATGTTTCCTGTTAAAATTTTTTTGTTTTAATATTCTGTTCAAATATTATTCTATTACCAACAAATTTTTTTGGGTAATGTATTGGTAAATTAATTTTAATTAAGCCATTTTAAATAAAATTTATTGATTCGTTATACTATCACTTACCTCGATTATTTCGATGCAAAAAGTATTCGATTGTTAAAGACTCAAGTTCTATTCCCGGTACGCTTGAAAATGCGCTAAATAACGCCATTTCTCGATCTCGTGGGTCAAGTGTACTCATAACTTCGGCGTTGAAATATACTTTGAAGTAAAACTCAAACGGCAACACTCCTTGATGTCTTTGGTACGCATGTTGATTCAATACAATATGCTCTTCTGCTTCGGCCCTTGTTCTGAAAATTAAAATAAATATATTTACGTAACATTTTGCTGTATCATTTTTCGTAAGTTTTACTTGGTTTGCGGTTGTGAAATAATATTTCGGAAATTATTAATCTTCAAATTTGATTGGGTTGTCATCGAGTTAAGTCAAAAGAGTCCGATAATAATATTTGAGTAGAGATAGGTCAATTTGTTATAATTATCACGGCGTTATCCTGAGAGTAAAACGTATTTCCTTCGTAAAATGCCGCTCACATTGTACCTTTCCTCACGCTTACATCGCCACAAGGTATGAGTCATACAGTATGATTCATCAAAAATTGGAAACATTTTTTGAATTTGTTAGCTTTGCACATTGCAAATTCTTACGAAACATTTCCTAATTGTCGCTGACTATGATAAACACCTCGTTATCTAGTCACTTTTTGGTTTAAGAAAACTGAAACATAACACAACTACGGAAACGAGTACGGCATAACAGC